>CAJNIZ010034958.1:0-69421 GCA_905231905.1 Symbiodinium pilosum
CCTTAGAGGCCCAGTTATCCATACCAGCTATAGTCAAGGCTTTTTCAAGGGGATTATATCGGGGAATATATGGGGGTTGTTCTAAAGGTCCTTGTAAAGAAGGGACCATTGGGAATACACTTCCTTAAAAGGGGATCCCAATGAAATAGGGAACCCATATCCTGGCCATTTTGGGGACAGGTATTTTGAACAACTACCAAGTGAGTAGTATTTTTGACCACCCAAAAAACGCTACTGAAGTCTGCTTAGGGCTCAGGATTAAATATGGTTATATAGGAGAAAATATAGGGGTATATACTGAGGTTATGTTTGGGTTATATAGGGTTAAGGGGTTTAGGGTTGCGCAAGTCTAAGCTCTACCTGTATAAACCCGGGTACCTACAGCTTTGTAGCGATAGCCCCTCAATTACTACAGGTAGGTATAACCCATAAACTGTAGAAAATTCGGGTCACAAGTAGGGCTTGCGTAGAAGATTCTAGGGCTTAGGATTTAAGCAGATTTGAGGTTTACGGTGAAGCTTCTGAAGCAAGTGCCCCTTTGCAACATATTTTTTGGGGGGATACCATGGGTGAAGGGCCTCTATATAGGCATTACAAATCCAACTTGGGGTCCTACTTAGAACACAGAAAAAATATGAGAGACCCAGAGTTCGGGCTTCTGAGACATGCGGATTCTTCTGAAATGATATGTCCATCCCCCGCCCTTCGCGGCCGCCCCTTGCTGAAAGGCTCCTGAAGCTTTTGGGTGCATTTTGTGGAAGATAGTTCATTTGGAAACAGACACTAATGCAACTCATCACCGGCACGAGGAAACATGACAACGTCTGCCAGCAGATGCAGGTCATCAAATGGGCTTCTTACGTACGCGGCCAGGAGTAAATGTCCTTCGAGAGCTTGCAGTTCCCAACCCCCAAATAGCATAATCCTTATCATAGGTACCCCAGAGGGGGACTTAGGGGAAACCCTAGACACTAAACCTTAAACCTCCCACTTCACGGAGGGGATGTCCTAAACCAAGTTGTGTGCCTTGTCCATCCATGTACCACTCTGTCCGACTTAGAGTTTAGGATTTAGGATTTAGCGGCTTAAGGCTTATGGGTTTAGGGTTTAGGGGTTCAGGATTTGGGGGCTTAAGGGTTCCAAGTTTGGGGACTTAGGATCTTGCCCCGCCGGCTCAGCTCCGTTTGCAAAGTCTTTGTATTACAATAACATGCATGCCTGACCAAATCTGGACATGGAGTGCTCTGTTATGGTAACTCCAACCCGGCCCAAACATAGAACCCTGTGACTATCATGTGACTCGTATAGGATCCTACTCCACCTCACAAGTACAACTATAACCCCCCGCCTCAAACAATAAGTCTTGAATACTTCAAATTCTTCGGAATATTTTAGCCCTAAACCCTACACCCTAAACCCCTAAACGCTAAACCCTACACCCCTAAACCCTAAGTCTCCCTAATTCCCGGGGCTTCCTACCTTGGCAGTCTCTCCCAAGAATCTGGTGATTTATAAGGGGGCTTATATAAGGGTGAAATAAGGATTATGTTTAGGATCTAGGGTTTATGTTTTTAATTCTGGGGTTGTAGGTGGGTTTATATAGGGGCGGTATCTTGGGGTTAACTTGGGAAAACATAGGGATTATTATTCAATAAGGGAAGAAACAGATGGAACCACATATGACGAACAAAATGGAAAATTGGGATTGCAAAGGGGCCCTACAGGGTTGGGGCTCGGTCCGCATGTTACGGCTGTAGGTGGATTGATGAGCTATAGCCTAAACTCCTAGCATGCCCCTAATAACCCTCTAGTAGTCCCAAATATAATCCCCCATATAACCCCCTTTTTAAGGCGTTTAGACTATAGCTCACAGAGGTTATGACTTAGAACCTGGTCAACTTGAGTGTGTTTTTACCCAGCTGACATGTACCATGGACACCAACAGGCCAGCATTTTGCAGGACTTAATGAAGTCATTTCTAGCATTATACAGAAAGATGAATTCTACAATAGTTCTACAACCCCAAACCCCTACACCCTAAACCCTAAACCCTACACCCCAAACCCCTAAACCCCCAAAACCCCCAAACCCTAAACCCTACATCTAGTTCTGAAGAGCAGGTCCTCCTCCTCACTCTCCTCGTCGAAGTTTCGCAGGTCCAGAAGCTTCTTCTCCCTGCCAAGGGCAACTTCCAGGGCCGTCGCATCGGCCAGGCGGGCTTGGGTTGTAGGGTTCAGGGTTTAAGGGTTTAGGGTTTAAGGGGTTGGGGTTTAAGGGTTTGGGGTTTCAGGGTCAGGGGTTTAAGGGTTTGGGGGTTTAGGACTAAGGGTTTAAGAGTGTAGGGGTTTCAGGGTTTAGGGTTTTAGGGTTTAGGGCTTAAGGGTTTAAGGGTTTAGGGGTTCAAGGGTGTAAGAGTGGGGAGAAGCGGGTCATTGTATAGCCTTTAAGGGTTGCGAATATACTTCTGATTAAGTCCCCCCAACTGCAAGTACTGCCCAAAAAAGCGCATGGATATTTCTGAATTTTGGTGGGGAAGAATAAACAAAAAGACACTGGCCCGCTCTACGGGGACACCTAGGACAGGACCTACCGCTCTTTGCAGAATAGGGGACCCCAACCACAAGGTACCCCTGATTCTGCAAAAGCCTCTCATACTATGTAGGCATGTCATGAAACACTGGTGTTTTTAAATTGTCACTACAGGGGGTCAGTCTTAACCTGGTTATAGCGTGGGCTTAGCCCTGCGCAGCCCTAAGCCCTATACAAACAGCTACAAGCAAAAGCCAACGAATGTATTTTCGAATGGTCTTTTCGATGTGCTTCTCCATCCCTAAACACTGACGAGTGCCTCTCCATGACTCATATGCCATTCAAGCCCCTTGTCAGGGGACCCTTATTTGGGCCCCTATGTCACTCCTTAGAAAGCCCTAACAACCGTAGCAACCCCAGCAGCGCCTAGGTTAAGGGGTTTAGGGGTTTGGGGCTTCAGTAGGCATACTTCGAAACACGAGTAGTATCTAGCTAGTATTATCTATGAGGGTATGTCATCATAAGGGGCTACAGGTTAAAACCCAGTGATACATGTCGTTTTTGCCTGCCTAGGCCCCTCCTACACATGAAGATTGCCCTTTGCTGTTTCTTCGGTGGCAGTCATATTATCCAGTGCTGCTATCGCCTTCTTCCTTCTAGCGACTTTAGGAGGGACCCCTAATTGGGACCCTTAATCCCATTACCATACATGACCCTTATATAGTCATTATATAACCCCTNNTAGTCCCCATATTAACCTCCATAAGAAGCTACAAGGGTCTCCATTAAGGGTCCCTCCTAAAGTCCTTGGATATTCCTTCCTTAGCTGAGATAGCTCTGTGCCTTGGTGTCCCGCATGTGCCACTGCCTCCTCCCAGTTTCCACATCTTTTGTCTCAAGTTCAAGAGGATTCTTCATTACGGGGGCTTCTCCCTAAACGATAAACCTCATTTACCCCATAAACCCCCTTAAAAGGAGCACAACTTTTTTGCACTTATCACCTAAACCCCCTAAGCCCTAAATCCTAACCCCTTTAGCCACCTCACTTCCCCGCGAGATGCGGCTTTGATGGCTTCCACATTGATCATGCGCAAAGTCTCAGCCTTGGAGGTTTATGCAGAGGATCCCTAAACCCTATACCCCAAAACCTAAAGCCTAGTCTACTACTGGGATTATGCGGGGTTCTATGGGGATTAATTATATGGGGATTCTACAAGGTTATATTAGGGTCCAAAGCAAATGGATTCTCAAATGGAAGAAGAAAGTGGAAACTGAAACAGAATCCGGGATGTTTCTTGTAAAGCGGCTACCCTGGCTACCCTGAGGGATATATCTATATATGTAGCCAGCCGAACGGGATTATGGGGTCATCCAAGGCTTGTTATTGAACGTTTTTTGGGAGTTCCTCGAAATGATGGGTCAGAACCTCTACTTCAAGGACTACATCGCTTGGCAGTAGCTCCGATCCGTATACCTCAGCTAGGTAGCGGTATTACGCAACACTCGTGGTGCCATGCCGGTAATTACAAGAGGTTCTGGGATGCTGTTTGGTTCATACTTGGGCTTTCCCTACCCAGGCTTCTACATAAACTCAGATCAATATACCTGGGCCCCAAAGCCTTGCGGAAGAACAAGGTACAGGGTCCAGGAACACTTGGATTCTCCCATCCAAAGAATAGGGGTCCCAAAAAGAGTCCTTCCCAAAAGGTCATAAGCTTGGCAACATACAGGGATATATAGAGATCAAGCATGTTTCGGTTTTAGAACGTTTTGGGCTTCCGAGCCATTATGTGCCTTGTTAGGGATCGCCAAGAAAAGGGATTGTAGTACTTTGCGTGTATATAAGGGGACCCCCATTTGAGGAAATTCCTATGTAGTTTGTTCTTTTTGGGGTTTGGTATCTTTCTTCCGCTATTGTGTTAGGACGCTGTACATCCTACATTTTGTTGCATCTTTGATCTTTCCAGAATTTGTGTAAGAGCTAGGCATTCAGGCTCAGCGGGGCTCGTAAGAGTAAAGAAGCTTGAGCAGGAAAGTCAAGATTAGCAACATAACATGACACACTGGAAGATAACCTGATAACGTGACATTTCCTATCACGGCTTAACACATTATAACGACGTAGCACGACATAACCTTTTGCACACAAAAACCGTAAACAGCAGGAAATAAACATTCATGGGCCAGTGTGCTGTCATCTTGTGATGCACGGGAAGGCCTCAATGTATTGTGGGCTAGGCAGGCATGGCACAACAGACTAGTGCTACCTATGGTAGTAGTTAGAAGAGACTACAGGATATCACCTGGCCATAATCTGCCTGGATTGCCCTGCACAGTGCGAAAGATGAGAAGATTAACAAACAGTGTGCCGTGTCCCAAGTTGGGCACCAGATAAATATATACATATATATATAGATATACTCACCAGTATGCCTAGGGAAACAGACATGCACCCACTGCGACAACCATTTTCAGCAAAAAGTACTTAATGCAGGGCATCTTAAAAAGCACAGTGGCCTTCAGATCACAGTTTACACAAGCAACCATAAAACCCCGACACCCATAAACCTCGATTTTGATTTCTAGAAATAGAACGGAAAACAACGCCAACACCAACCTCCTTTGGTATTCAATTCCTGCACCAATAAACTCCTAAATCACAAGCCTCTGCAAAATCCTAGGCCCAAATAATTAGCAGCGTCATCTTGAGGTTAGTTCGACGCATCCTCTACCACGTGCATACAAGGATTCTAGAACCACTATTCTGGCAATTGTCCCCATCAAGCCACTCCCTAAACCCTAAACCCCATTACAAAAAAGCCCCCATACAACCACAGTCTGTGTTTCATCTTCCTTTTCCATGCGATCCAACATTTTTGGGGTAATGCCCCTGAACCCTAAACACCCTTCATATCTCCCATAATCCCCTTTAAAGCGTCCACAATATTTATTCGTATTTCCGCTTCTAAGCCCAAAAACCCAAACCCTAGACCCTTCATTGAGCCCTAAACCCTAAACTCTAACTTTCGGGGCTAGCCGCAGGATTGCCAAAGACTGCGGCAAAATCCTCGTAAGTTGCCTGCCCCGTCTCTTTCCTTGGTCCACACATCCTTTGGGTTCAGGATATGCATGAGGGTCAGGGTTTGGGGGTTAGGGTTGCAAAGGGAAAATTGGGTTGGGAATGAATATATGGAGGTTCTATGAGGTTAAATGGGGAGTACAGGCGTCGGGAGTGGGTTGTAGTTTTTCGGGTGCGGGGACTGGCATTTGGGATTTGGGTGGGGAGCCAACTCGAATCCCAAGCCCCACAAAACATTAGCAATGGGTTATGAACATGCCTGAAGATGCTTGACAAAGGCCTTCATGGTCCTGAATGTCCTGGACAATCTGAACTCCAACGCAAAAAAGCTCAAGAAAACCAGAGTAGGACCCTATTACTCAGCTCCCCTAACTGCAGTCTACTGCACTATGTTGGGGAATTCGCGGTGACTAGGCGTTCTGATCTTAGGGGGGAGGAGATTTCTGGCCTCGACAAAGGCCGAGCAGCATGTCAACCAAGGCGATCATGGCCTGGTGACAGGTTAAGGGTTGGGTTGGTTGGTATCTGACTAGATTGAGATGTCCAATGCTAGCACCCCGTAATTCATCCTCAGGAAAGGTTCGAAGTACCAGTATCTCGGCCTGTACAACAAAGTCAAAAGAAAGAAGAGCTTTTGACATGCACTGCAAGTGCTATAGCCCAAGCCCAAAACTTTCCTAAACCCTATGTGAGCTGCTGGCAACATGTCCCACATAAGTCAAGGACATCGGTTCCCATTAGGGAAGATATTCGGACTATACTAACTAAACTGCCAAAGGGACCACACGTCCACCCTTAATGGGTCCTTGGTATGCCTAATACTGACAGTAGCTCAAATAAACCCTATAAAGCACCACATGATCCCAGTTCCAACTTATTTCTTCCATGTTCTTCGCCATTGATTCTCCACGATATCGTACTTTCCATGTTCTTTGTCAGTGCCCCACTGTAGCTCGTATGAATCCCCATGTTGGGGTCCTTGCTTCATAGGCAGGCCGGGTGCTCTAATACAGCTTCTTGGGCACAAGCTGCTGGGTAGCTTAATGGAAAAAGATGCATTCTACTTGCTGTGGCTGCAGAAGAAAATGAGGGCTACTACAGGGCCTATAGGGTTTGGGGTGTACGGGTGTAGTGGAGAATGGAGGAATGGAACCCTAGAGTGTCCACTGCATATTGTCCAGATTTGAACATTATCCATTTCCTTCTTCAGTCCTCCGTCTCATACTCAGCTCCAACAGTTTAACTGACTTGAGCTCTACAATCCCTCAAAACAACTATAACTTAACCCTTACATATCCCTACTCCTGCACGGAGGCGGCCTCCAATTCGTTATTGTCAATCTCCATGCCCATCCTCAGAGCAATGTAACAAGGCCGCTATGAGAAAATATGGATGCTTTACAAGCCAAAACCCTTGCCAAATAACCGCTTCATTTGCCGTCGAGTATGAGTTTTCGGCATGTGCCAAAACCAAGGCTCCCTAGCCTTTGAAATATTGCCTCCTAGCTTTTACGCAACTTCAGAAGAAGCTCATACTGTGACGCATGCCACTTTTGGGCGCCTTCTGCAACAAGCACAGGGTTGTTAAGTGGGCCAGCGACTGAAAGTATGCGAGCCAAGCAGCAATCTTGGGGATTGTATACCATCAATGATTGAAACCTAAACTCTTGAACCCTACCCCTTGAAGATTCCTACATGCTGCCATGTATCTGCAGCATCAAGTGTCGAAGGACTTTGCTGCTAATTGCCTGCGCACAAGCTGAATGCGCAAGATATGCGCCGTGCTTGAACTCTCGCCGCTAGTTGGTGGTGTGTATACATGTATCCTTGCTGAGCCTACAAACGAATGCAACATCCCAATGCCCACGTGAAACTGCAGCAATCCCTACTGCTCTCGGCCAGTTGCGGCAAAATTGACCGCCCGGCTTTTTTGAAGGACACACAGCAAAAAAGCAGGGATGCTGACCCTAGCTAACTTCTAGATAGCTACAGATCCATTCTGGCAGAACTTGCTGTCGAGGATCATGCCTGAGTGATCCTATCCCCTCCAAAACAAAAATCTTCTGAGTGAAAAATGTCTAGGACCCCGACTAACCTGAGTCAGGCCCAGCTCAGTCTGTGAAGCCATCGAATGCAGTTCCCTGGGTTGGCCCCTAAAACCCTTTGAAAAATATTAGTATATATGGTCCCCTATTAAGGCCATTAGGGAAAATATTACATATCCCAGGGGCCTACCCAGTTTCGACCCCAGCTCACCATGCCTCGCAGTTGTCGAGGTCCTTCCCAGGCATGGGTTGCAATCTCATGCAGTACTAGCACTCATTGGTTAGTTTTGCCCCCTAAGCCCTAGACTCCTCTAAGCCCAAGTTAAACCCTCAAGACCCTCCCAATCTCCATCTTCTGGAAGATCTTCCGGAGCTGCTGCTCGTCGAGCTGCCTGGGCTCATCCAACGGAGCAAGCGTTGAAAGCTTTTGGGGCCCCAGGACATTACGTATTGAGGGAATTTCATTTCCTACTTTTGATGTGCAGGAGGTTACTTCTACGTGAAACTCAGTGCTCAAGGACGTCAAAAAACTCGTGCCTGCTCCAGGACCTCCAGCAATCAGTGTGCATGCGGTGGGTTCTGTATAGCCCCAACACCGCAGACTCCGAGCCCTTCACGCTACACACAACCCATCCTCGGTTAGACTATGCAACCGCAGGCCTAATCTCAGGTCTACCTGGAAATCCCCCATAAGCTTCCACATTCTAAGTTTTGAAAATACAAGACAGTCGCCAAAGATATATCCGTCTTCCATAAGGTAATAAACCACGGCCCAGCCCTAAAGAACACGCCTCTGAGCCCCACAAGCTTGAAATCCTGGCCAAGCTGCACAGAACCTATGGGCGGAGGCTTTTCCCGGAGGCGCTCATCACGCTTGGCAGCCTACGCGGTCACAATTGCAACACCAAATCAGAGGCTTCGAGCAGATAGCACGCCAGCGCCGTTTTACCCGAAATCGTGATGTCCCTGAAGCTGGGGCACCGTATTTGTAGCAATACTGAACCCCAGACCATAAATCTTCTTGGGGCCCCCCTGAAAGAAGCCCCCTAAAAAACCAGCCTGACTAGGGACTACCCTGTCCCATATGCAACACATTGAGGGGAGTCCTTCTGAACCCTAAACCTCTTTATAGCCAATCATCCAACCTCATCTGGGTAATACAGGGGCCTAAAATGGGGACTACGAAGGGGTAATATAGGGTTAGCCCAACATCGACGCTCCTTTAACGGGGACATGGGGGATAGGCACGGTATAGGGTTTATGGATATGATCCCCAAGATACGTTGATGGAAACTGGGATTCTATGAAGGGTACTAGGGATGTAGCAGCCGGAATAATTACCGACATTGTCTGATGTCTTTTGAAGTGCTCTATGACAGAGTATATCAGGAAACTAAGAACATGACATTTTTCGTAGTTTAGGCTCTACATTATCTAGCAACAACGAATTGAATGGTTGTTCCCCATCTTCAGTTCTTCAACCCCTGAACAGCCACCGAATGCCGCCCAATAACGACCGGAACTTAAATAATACAGGTTTAATTTCCATTCCTGCAGTACCTTCCCCAACCTACAAAAGCGCATTACGACACAGTAGTGCTAGCTAGAAACGCACTATAAGATGCCATAGGATATCACCTAATTATAACTTGAGAGTTCCCTTCCCACTCATAAACCCGATATCCCACTGTCCGGTCTAGAATTAAATGTCTATGGTCTCTCCCGTCTGTTTGCCCATGCTAAAGCCCCAAACCATATATAGCCCATCCAAATATACAAGGTATATGTATATATGTATATATATATATGTCATATCCAATTCTCCTTTGGACCCTTTCGTAACATGTACAGCACACTTCCCCTAGTGGCCCAAGCCCTGAAACCGCACATCCGCGCAGTCCGGGAGCCTGCATGCCCTCCACAGCACCTCGGATTTTTCGGACCTGGGCCGCGCTGAGCTGTAGCAGGGTTTGGGGTTTTAGAGTTTAGGGTTGTTTATTGAGGTGAAGCAGGGGAGGAAGAATTACCAAAGAACATGGAAGCTACTGTTGATGAATTAGGGTCGAGGGAATGTAGGGGCATCTAGGGTTTAGGGAGTAGTAGGGACGAAGCACATTGTCACATTATTCAGACTTTACAGAGGCTACCATAGGGATGAATTTTTCCATTCCCCACTGGCAGCCAGTAAGCTGTTGTCGCGAATGTGTCTGGGCATTTAGGCTACCATGAAAGCAAAGGATGTAAGGCCCGGCACAAGGCTGGGCCGGGGCCGTACGGAAGTTTCAAGAGATGAAAGCAGTCTCTTGCAGCCAGAAATGAACGAAGATTCGATTCTTCCTATGACGTACCAAAACCACTCAAAACAAGTTCTAGGACACTACAAAAACCTACCAAATCAAAGTTTCCACTTGAGTTTCCATGTGGTTCTCCAGTAGTACAAGAAGCGGGAACATGGTTCAGCGACACTCCATGGGATGATTTTCGGGTGACTCCTACTTATCTGGACCGCAAAAAAACCCTAAAACCTGTTAGCAGCCGAAGCCTTCAACTGTAAAGTCTCAGCCTGCATGAGGGGTGCAACTGCGGGCCTGCACACCTAAAATCCTTATTAAACTCAGGAAGCCTCAGACCCTAAACCCTAAAACCCTTAAACCCTGAACACTACCATGAAGCTTCTAGACTAGATCCCAGACCCCTGAACTTTTTGTGCCCATTGACTCCAAAAGGGTCTTAGGGTTTAGCTCTTCTTGTTCTTAACCCGTGAAAATGCGCACCCCATACAATAGGTTGAACCTTAGCTTTGGACTTTAAAGTTAAAGTCTGGGGTGCGGTGTTACAACCGACATCTTTACTATATTACGAAAACTCCACCATACACACTTTCCATTCCATTCTCCATAGTCTTTCCAAATATCACCCTCGTCCCTAAAACCTACATGACCTATATTTTCACATACGATTCTACAACACCTTCACAACCCCATACCAAACCTATAGAATCCGACACGTCCCTACACAGCCCTGCATGCCTTCACCAAAGCCTGACAGCCCGAAAGCCCATCTTGATGCTGAATACAAGCAGGGCACATGCCCCAAGGGTTCCAGTAGGGTTTAGGGTTCCAGGGTTTTACTTCTAAGGTTTAGGGTTCAGGGGATGAAGGCTGAAGGGTTGAAGGATTGTACCTTTACCTGGCGGCTGACCCCCCCCCCCTCACCCCCCAAAAAAAGTAGTAAAGTTTTTACTTCTAGTAGCGTATACCTCTAAATGAAGGGTGAAATATTATCGACTCAGCTGCTAAGCCTAAGGGCATATCCTACAAGGTTCCCTCAACACGGCCCCACTAGACTAAACCCCAAACCCTCAATACCCCCTCTTTCTGAACCTATGCAGTCTCCGGGGCCCCCTTCAAACGATCCTTACGCTCAGGGGTTTTAATGCTTGTAGCGGTTGAGGGCTTTGCGCTTGGAGTTGTGGGCTTGGGGTTCAGGTTTGTGGGTTCAAAGGTTGTAGAGGTTTCAAGGCTTTTAGGACTTCTGGGCCCGAAACTAAACCCTGCACCCTCAATCCTAAACCCTAAGCAGTTTGGAGTTCAAGGCGTTCAGGATTTAGGGGTCTACGGCACGGCTGGGGCCCCAGCCCCTCGCCGGTAGCCCGACTCTTCTGCCGCTTCCAACAGGTCCTAAGTTCATAAACTCTTTTCCTATCACTGTTGCTATTCTTGTATTCCAATATTACTCTACTACTATGCTAGTATACTACTCTATTACTGTATTACCGTACTACTAGGTTAATATATCATCATAATACCATATTACTACGTTATTGTGTGCCGATACTACTACGTGAATATCTTACTATGTTACTACTGTATTGCTGTTAGTTGACAGTTTGTTTGGGATTGTAGGGATGATGCAAGCGGTCGATATATTCTCTGGGGATAACGGAGGATTCAAAGTGTAGAGGCTCAAAAATGGTTGCCGTTGTGAGTCGAGCCATCATACTAAACTTCCCCAAGGCTCGCACCACATGAACCCTAAACATCCTAAACCCTACACCCCTGAACCCTAAACCCCTAAACCCTGAAACCCTAAACACCCTGAACACCCTAAACACCCTAAACCCTGAACCCTAAACCCCTAAACCCTCAAACCCTACACCCTAAGTTCCAATTCAACAGCTATTCGTATGACTTTGATCTGGCTAGCAAGGAATGGCGCCATGGATCCTGTAGTAGTCCTTGGGTAGTGCCCCCACCCAGTAACAGTCTATATTAGGGGTCCTATTAAGGGCTATATATAACCAGATTACAATTACTATCCAACTGTTACTGCGGGGTGGCAGTACCCAAAGTAGTCCCTACATTATCTGAGTAGTTCCCCTTTTCTTTTCGGTTCCCTAAGTCCCAAACCCTAAATCCCAAAATCATCTCTTTAACCCCTTTTACAAGGACTTAAGGGCCAAAAGTCATCTCCATCTTCTTTTCCATGCCCTTAGTTCCTGTTGACAGCTAGCAAGATACTTCGTCCTTTGACCATCTCATGGGTTCCTCTAAACCCCTGGTTCTTGGGTTTAGGGTTTAGGGTTTAGGGTTCAAGTGAGCCCCAAATTACCCATGGATTCTCGGGAAGGGACCAATGTAGAACGGCTATATACGGGTAATACAGGGATTTTGGGAGAATACCAAGGACGCAGAAGCGAATAGAAAGGCCACGAAACAAAAAAAGGAAACTGGGACTTAAATCGGTATTTGTAGGGGTCATCCTGGAGGATTGTCAATTTCATATTGAGGTCTATTTAATGTATCCTGTACACAAGAAATCTCGAAGGGGCCATAACATCGGCAATTTTTCAGGCCTTAGCCAGCGCGCTACTAAAAAAACAACGTCTGTCTAATGAACCTCCCTGCGAACGGAAAAGCGGTTTCAAGCAGGGGTTCGTTTGTCGAAAATGTGAGATAGTTCTCTTACAATGTTCATTCTAAATGTGTGTAAAACTCCGAAGAAACTCATCCAAGAAATCAAGCAGATCCTTGATCCCTTGCGATTCCGTACTATAAGCCTCTTGATTACCTCAGGAACTGCCAGTAATTAGGATCTTAGGCCTGCGGATTTGATGTTCATCGTTAGGTGGTGGCTCATTTATGCTTTTAAGCGGTTCTTGAGGCGTGGACTGCAAGACTGGGTTTCCAATGTGGCGGATTTTTTTTCAAAACGCGATTTGGCTCAGGGCGCATGTTAAACAAGGTTTGGCTCACTTGTTTTAGCTTAGAGGGCCTCCAGAGTTTGGGATTGAGGGTGCGGTTTAGTATAAAACCAATCCACAGGCGAGCCAAGTCTTTACAAACCAGCAGGGCCTTTCCAATGTCAAGCTCAAAAGAATGTAGTGTTTCTTATAGTAACACCCGAAAATGGAAACCCAAGATTTTACATTTAAGGACAGAAGGCAACGACAGGAAAAGGCTGCGCAGTGCTATGAACATGAAGGGGGTGTTCCCGAAGTTAAGTACATTCTTTCGAGTCCCCACAGTTAGGAGTATGGTTTAGTGTGGTCTATGTTTGGGTCCCTTGTCCATGGAAGACCCCATTTGGAGGCTTCTTCAAACAGAGACGCGTTGAGTAACTCTTCAAGTCCCACTACTGCCCGGATGCTTATTGGAAGCTGAGGAACTGGAGGTAGCTTCACCTGATCATACTTGCTTAGGGTTTGGGGGTCAGGGTTTTAGGGTTTAGGGTTTGCTGTGTTGCCGTTAAGGCACTTAAGCTAATTTTCGTAGTCAGGAAACCCTATCGTCCACCAGGTACCTATATCACGGCAACTTAACCGTGACAGCGTCCCAGCCAGCTAAGGGCTGGGCGTTTTAGTCTTTATGGTTCAAGGTCTCAGGTATTCGCGAAATGGTGAAGAATCAATTGGAAAAGAACGACAAACATGAAATGAAAACTGGGTTTAGTCGGGGATTGCGGAATTATGGAAGCTATGGGGACTGCTTCCCTTCATCATGAAGTAAAGCACCGTTCCCAAAATCAAATAAAATGCTGCAATGGGAAGATTTATGGTTGAGGTGGGGACGGGGTAATTTAGGAAAGGGGGTTATGAAGGGTTCGCAACGAAGGGGCACCTGTCAGGACCTGAGGGACATGTGGCATATCTACCTAAACCCTAGAACCCTAAACCCCTTAAACCCTAAATTTGCTGCGTTTTGGGAGATGTCGAGCTTGTGGCTTGGGAATTTGGGCAAGCAAGGGGAGGTCCTGCCCCCAGCCATTGACTGTCCAGAACAGGGGTCACAAGGGCTCTGTATAGTTGTATTATGAATATTATTCAGCTGTTAATGAGTGGGGGCAGTATCCCAAACATCGTGGAATGCTGTGTTGCTGGTAAGGAACTTGAAATCATGTTACAGAAGCGTAGATACGTAATATAAACATGCGGTCATCTAGTGCAAGTTCCTTTACTGCATCCTGGAAACAGCAAGTCCTAGGGCTTTCGGCTCGAGATTTTTCATAAATTCCAAAATTGGAGGATAAATCCACAAATACCATAATCCTTATTAGGGGGACCAGTAAATACTTTGCAAGTGCCCGAACCCTCAGGATGCCTTTGGGGGACCCTATGTATGGGGGCTCCATAATGTAGTTTCCATAAATAGGGGGACCCTAATATAGACCCCCCGCAAATACTATGATCCTTATTATGGATCTTCAAGTGGTTTGCCCTCCCCTCAGAGATGCTGAATTGTAGCGTTTGAGCAGCCCTCAACTTTCAAACTTGCAAATTTGAGTGTAAGCCGTTACTCCTTGCAAAGCCTTGGGAGGAGATGGTGACTTGGGCATTTCTCGAAAGAGACGTCCCTAATTCTAATCCAAGTTAATCAACTCATTTTGCGGACTTTGCTAGCCTCAACCTCCAACACAAAGACCCAATCACCACTACACGACTCTTATAAGATCCTTATTATAAGGGTTGGGTTTACCAAATCCCATTGATCCCCTCCCCTATGTTAACACCCCCCACCCCCCTAATTCTAAATGTTCCCATGGCCGTATCATAAGATACCTTTCAAACTTTGATATTGAGGTCGTTGGGGTGGCTTTTATAAGGGCGAGTGGATTATTATGAGTAGGGAGTCCTCACTTAAAAAGTGGAGCCTCAGTTTTGAGCAGCGATCATTCTCAGAAACCCACGTCAACTGAAGGCATTGAAGCCCTACACCCTTTAATGCCCAATGCGTAAACCGGAAAACCCCTAAGACCTAAAAGCTAAACAAGCCCCCAAATCCGAACCCTACACCCCAAAGCCCTTAACCCTAAACTCCGGACCCTTATCCCTAAACCCTACACCCTAAACCCTAAACCCTGAAGCCCTTAACCCTAAACTCCGAACCCCTATCCCTAAACGATGGTCGCTATAATCCTCTCAAAATCCCCAAACATCCCCTGCGCCGCTGAGGGACCCCGGTTTTGAGAACCCTGAACCAGTTGAGGGCTTAGGGTTTAGGATTTAGGGTTTGCCTGAATCCTTTCCAGCCATTTTTGGCGTGTCAAAGAGGGTGGATCCGTTTAAATCTCCAAGTAAACCATTATAGGAGCCATAGTCCAAACTCCTAGTATCACCCTTAATAAGCCCTATAACCCCTTTAAGAAGTTCAGACTATGGCTTATATGTACCCTTGCTAATGATACCGTTCTTGCCAGCCACACCCCGAGCCCTAAACCCTGAACGCACCAGGAAGCGAAATAAAAAAGCCCCAAACCCATAAACGCTACAAGCCACGACATTATCTGACTTTCTATTTTATGTTCGCCTCGGCCTGGCTGCAGAGGCGGACGCACGCTAGCGCGCGCTTACAGAACCATCTTTTCCATTTTCTTTCCGAAATATTAGCTAATCCCCCAAACACGTATGTACTGATATCTCTATATTATATAGCCCATTAAACCGTAATTGATATATTAGTTTCAGTAATCTCCATATTTTTGTTCAGTTGGGTTCTTCTTTTCCCAAACACGTCAAAATCAACTGTAAACCCCTATGTGCCCTTCTATATCCTGTGTATTACCCGTTTACTCCCTCCCCCACGCTGAGCCCTAAGCTTGGAAACCCCATCTGTGAATTGGGAGGGTCTAACCCGAAACCTTACAAACCCTAAACCTTAAAACCCTACCTTCAAACCCTAAACCTTAAAACCCTAAACCCGCATTAAGCACCAGCAAGAAGCTGTGCGCCTCTTGCGGCACGCCCAGCTTGTTGCGGATCCTCGGCGAGACGTAAGCCGGGTCCAAGTCCTGACAGATGAGCTTTCGGATGTATGGTAGTCTCTCTCAAAACAGGAGGACCCCAATATAAACCCTCAAATACTATGAGCCTTATTAAGGGATCCTGAACAGGTATATACCCTCAATTATGGGCGACCCCTGTATAGAGTTCAAACGATAATCCTTGTTTCAAGGACCTCCAAAACAGTACCCATCATTTTGGGAAACAACCATCTTGCCCATATAGACCCCAACATACTAACAACCATCGTATAGGGCCCCAAACCCTAAACCCCAAATCCCCAAACCTGCAGCTCCTATATGGGCGGTTGTCAACATTATGGTTCCTTTTTGGGTACCCTAAATATTAAGTGCCGTATTATAATAGGGATCCAAAAAGGGACCATAATTTTGACAACCGCCCACATAACTGCTTTGAGGGACAGGTTTTGGAGGGTTAGGATGTTTCACCCGGTGTCCGAATCTTCGTCCACGTCTTCTGCATAGTGCATGACATCGACGTCCACTTCCGGCATGGGCCTTCGAATAGGGTTTAGGGTTTAGGGTTTAGGGTTCAGGGTTCAGGGTTTGGGATTTAGGGTTTTGGGATTTAGGGTTTAGGGTGTATTGAGTTCCAATTAAACTAGGGTTTTGGGGAATATTACGCCTACCCTAAACCTCTAAACCCTAAACCCTATAATACTTCGATGAGATAGCAAACATCGGAATCCTTTACCCCACCAAGATATGATGGCAGTTTACACGCCCCCCTCACAACAAGTGGTAGTTTCACGAAATTAAGCAGGATAACATCAGGGGTATCCTCAAAGGGGGGTTGCAAGGGTTATATGTGGCTGTTTATGGTTTAGGGTTTGAGGGTTCCCAAAATTAGGGGTCCCTTTTTTGGGGTCCCTATACTTTAGAAAAGGAGTATAGCATTGGCCCTCTGAAGGCTGCTGTCACTACAGAAGGGAGCTACGCGTTTTATCTCGTGTTAGCTTGTGAGGATCTAGCACCCCTCAACTGACACCAAGGCAGAAAAACAAAAATCCTCGCTGCAGCCTAAACCTGCTGTTGTGATGGGTTCAAGGTTTAGCGCTTTGGGTTTCGGGAACGAGTACCAGTAGTCCTCTAAGGGGGGTTTACAGGGGCTCTATAAGGATTAGAGTTGGAGGACATTATCCCAAGCATGACGAGCACGAAAGATGACATGGACACTGAGATTACATGGTGGCTTAGGCATAAAACAACGAGCAAGGACAGCAGGCCACCACTCGAGTCTGAGGGTTTCTGGGCAATTTCAAACATAGCAGTCGCCATCTTGTGTACGTCAAAAATACTGGAAGCTTAGCAAAAGATAGCAAAGGGATTCTTTTCGCCTTTTTATCCTACTCTGAACCCTAAACCCCAAAACGCGTCGCTTCCAGTTCTGTTCCCAGCCTGTCATTTTTGGGAAACTTGGCCGCGTGGCGAAAGTCCTGCAGATCCAAGAATACATGCGTGGAGATAACCCTAAACCTGAAATAGGTTCTGGATTCTGGTTGTTCACCCTGCACACCAAAGGAACCCTTTGAGCTGTAAGTCAAGCGATCCTGGGGTGCCTGCAGGATATGCCGCCTGTAGAGCTCGTAGAATCCAACGACAGCTTTAAACAAAACTTTGCCTGAAAGCCAGGTACAACTTCGAGAGACAACAATTCCAACAATCAGCTGGTCCTTCTTTACAGTTGGCCTTGAAGGCCCCGCATCTTCTTGCTTGCCCTTCTTCTTCTTGCCATCCTAAGTAGCAGCGAAGACAGCAGGCTATGTCAATGTATGTGCGGAACTGAATCGGAACTGATCTTCCTGATGCTTAGAGGGGAGTGGATCCCTGGAAAACTGATGCAACAAATGAATAGTTCCCAAAACTAGCGTCCCATGTTGGTACCTCTAAATATTAGGTACCGCAACATAATCTATACTACCCAAAAAGGGCCCATAACTTTGAGAACAACCCAAAATTTTTCCCTAAACCCTAAACCCTAAATCCTAAATCCTAAACCCTAATCCCTTAACCCTAAAGCGGTCTTCATAATTCTGAGCTTCACCCCTTCCTTCCCTCCCCCAAGATATCCCTTGGGGTCTTTTTTGGGGGTTCCATGTTCATGTGACTGGTAATCTAAACTCCTAATATCCCCCTTAATAATCCTCATGATAGAGGGTTAAGGGTTTAGAGTTTTGAGTCTAAACTCCTAATATCCCCTATACTTTCCCTCATATAACCCCCGTTAAGGAGTTTAGACCATGGCTCATTTGACAGGGGGGGTGTAGACCCCAAGGCGTGGAGCCCATACCGTCACGTAAAGTCATCTGGGCACGGTATGGTTTAGGGTTTAGGGCTAAGGGATGGCAATCTATTCAAAAAAAGGGCTAGTGTTTTTTTATTGGGATATACTACTCTATATAATGACCGTAGAAGGATTCATTGCAAGTCAAGAACCTGGGCCATTATTCCAGCTTCCACAGAAAATTTGACAACCTAGATAACCTAGCAGATGGGGTTCTTTGTTGTTTGGGGAAAGGGCAAGATTCCTAATCATTCATGGGATTTGGAGGGACCCTTTGGGCTCTAAAGCTTTTTACGACGTACCTCTCCATAATACAAACACGACGTCTTGAGTCTAAATCCCGAGCCCCTCAACCCATGAAGCCCTTAGCCCAGAAGATCCCTGACCCTTTTTTGCCCAAACTCCCTAAACCCTGCACCCCTAACCCCTAAACCTTAAAAACCTTAGGCCCGAAACCGATTCCTAAAGTCACTCAATAAAAACATGAAAACGTCATCTGTCAGGGCCAGCAGCTGCCATTCCGCGCAGGAAGAGCGGCGGTCTCAACCCTGAATCCCTGACTGCTGAATCTCTGTGCTCCTGATCCGACAACTGAAGTACCATATGACGCCAATAACATCCTAGTCTCAGGGGTTGGGGAAACTAAAGCACCCTCACTATAGAAGGTTGAGGGCTTTAGGGCTCGAGGGGGCTTCGTGGTAGATCAGGGCTTGGGGTTTAGGGTTAGGGTTTAAGGTTTAGGGTTAGAGTTTAGGGTCGAAGCTTTCCAGGCTATTCGTGAGACCCTTATAGGACCGAGGATGATGTTCAGCTGACTCCCTATGGTCAATACCAACCCTTCGCCATCACAGGCTTCATAAAACAAAATCACTTTTGCCATCCCTAAATCCTGAACCCCAAACAACATCAGCACTATTTCCTGAACCCCAAACAACATCAGCACTATTTAGCTCCAGTATGGAGCTTTCAGCTGGAGCCATACGCGAACGGCCAACGTATCGCACTCACCTCCCGCTCCCCAGACCAATCATAGATAATAGAAAACTCTGAAGTACAACATACTATGGTGCTTTGTTACATGAGTAAATACAGTAAGCAACCAAAATGCAGTTGCTACTCCGAAATCTTCACAACATTTGAGTCAGTCGTTTTTGTGTGGCTTATCATATGAACCAAAGTTTAAATTCTTAGTATCCCCAGTATCCCCCTTAATACGCCCTAAAAACTCCCCTATATAATCCCCTATATAACTCCCTTTAAGAAGTTTAGACCCTAAACCAAAAACGATGTAACCCTCTTCAAGGAGTTAAGACTATGGCTCATATCAAATTCCCGTTTGCTTCACATCCCCTGAGCAATGCCACAGCTCGATGTAGAGGCTGAAATGTTGAAATATGCACAGAAAGCTGTTTTTGGGATTTAGGGCTTAGGGCTTAAGGGCTTAGGGTTTCATAACTGGTTCTGCTTTTCCCTTCGACGGCCTGGGGGCAGGGTGGGTTTCATGTCCAACCTTCCAGCAAGAAAAAGAAACAAAACTCCCCAGATCGCAACAGCCTATCCAATCAGGTGGGTGAACTTGCCGGTCCTACTAGGGTTGGTTTCAATATCCAGGATCTGCCAGCAGAAAGGAACAGCTAAACAAACAAAGCAAACCAATCTATACTCCTTATCTTACTGGTGGTCGGTAGGGGACAAAGGTTTCCTACTACAATCGAAAAGTTATGGGCTTTCATTCGTAATTAGATGGAAATGCAGAATTTATGTCCGTTGATGAGCCAGACGTGAGCTTTGACCCTCGCACAGTTTAGGGCTTAGGGTTAAGACTTCGAGGGCTTCTCGCACATCGCGCGCCTGACATGGGGTTGGCGCTTGAAAGCTTGCCTATTTCTGGCTAACAAGACATGAGGGACTGCATCTTTAGCACCTATCTCCTTCTCAGTAATAGAGTAATGTGCTGGTTGTTATGCATTCCTTCATTCTCCGCTAGCCACTGGGGAGCTTAGGGCACAGAGCTAAAGATGCATCTGGATGCTCCTCAGA
Organism: Symbiodinium pilosum; assembly: GCA_905231905.1. Lineage (NCBI taxonomy): Eukaryota > Dinophyceae > Suessiales > Symbiodiniaceae > Symbiodinium > Symbiodinium pilosum. The sequence continues at coordinate 20,275 of CAJNIZ010034958.1, forward strand.
ACACCAACAACTCCACACACTCTCATCTAGACTTGTGCAGTAACCCTTAGAAGATCTTGAGTGAAGCAAGAGCCCCAAGAACATGTAGCTTAGAGTTGAAGATGGACGCAGGGATTCTACAGGGGTTTACAAGCTTTATGTTTAAAACGGGCACGGGGACCTTCGGCTTTGGGGGAATGGAGCGATGCCAGTGTCGCGGAACTCCCAAGCGAAAACAACAAGTCTTCGACCCGAACCTGACAACTTCCAAATGCTGTGAGGCCTGTAGAAGGCTCTGTTGAACCAGAGCTTGTGGCCGTGTCCTGTCCGACACGAGCTTACAACCCCTCCGCCTTCTCCTCCTCCTCCTCCTCCTACGCTGCCACTGCTGCCACTACTTCTACTACTTCTACTCCCACCGTGTCCTGGTCATAGCATGCACCCGAGGGCATCCGCAAAGATTCTCAGCTAGCGGAACAGCGACTTGAAAAACAAATTGGGATACGTAACTTGTCTATCAACTTATAATAAAGAATTACAATAAGCTTATAAGGGGTTCGAGAAGGGGATATTGTGCCTTGCCTGGCATCATGGCAAATCCCATGACAGAGAACAAACCAAGCGGCGCAGGTGGCCCCCTAATTGCTCTTTCTGCAAAACATTCCTTCAGTGATTCTCCAAATATCAACACGGAAACGCGGATAACGTCTGGAAGACCAGACAGCTGTATGGATAACATAAAATAGCAGAAGGGCTCAGCCTCCTCCTTGTTTCTGCACATCCTCCAGCCCTTCCTCCTCCCTCCTTCTCCTCCTCCTCACTTTTTGGTTGTGGTGATGGTGGGAATAGCAGTCGTAGTCAAATCTACTATCTTCCTCATCATTATTATACTCTACGCTCATTCTCATGTAATAAGTGGAAAGCTCAAGATATCCGAATATGTTTGTTGAAATTTGATATTCTAGTTGTTCAGGTCAACCAAGTGATTAGTCCAGGGCCCCGGTACAACCTAATGAAAGCCTTTTCAAGAAATTGCTAGGGGGATCGCCAAGGCAGAGCAGCACACGGAAAACCGCACCTCCTTCAACAACGCCTTTGGGAAGCACCTGCTCGAGGCAGGATATTAGCTGGTGCACTCGTGGAAGTCCAATGCTAGAAAAAACAAAGCCAGGGGATTGTAGGCGTGACCCCACAGTCTTAAAGATTCTATATTAGCATGCTTTGCGAAACTTCTACACATTATGTCACCAGACATCAGCAGGTATCTGTAGGGTTTGAGCATGGTTTTGCCCAAGTCCTCCAACCCTCCAGCATCTCTCTTAGTAAGCCTGGTGAAGCACATCTACGTTCCTATTCCATCCCCCAAACGGAACGCAGCTACAATGCGGAAAAATGAGATCATGCAACCTGAAGTCTAAACTCCTTGAAGGGTGGTTATTTAGGGGATCATGTAGGGGAGTGTTAGGGGTTATTAAGCGGGATACTGAGAATTTAGACTATAGCCCATACTACTCTATGCTTGGGACAAAAGCATTCCCATTCAGAACTGCTAGCCGTGTGCCCATCTCCAATCGACTGGGGCCCCAGCTCCCAGTAAGGTGAACCGTCGCATTGGGCTACGTCATCCTGGTGACACCTCATAGGGTCGATTAAGGCAAGGATTTCGCCCCCCCATAGAAAAGTTGAACCCCTCTTGATACATGTCGGAAGAATAATTGTTATTAAGCACCTGTTTGGGGTTTGATGCGTGTTTGAAGGAGTGTGGGGCTAAGCACTCTCTTGTCTCCCTTCTTGTGCCGTTGATGCGCGGAAGCCCAAGCAGTGGATCTCACACCAACACATGCGATGTCCGCTCAGACAGGCAACTCCTTGGGATCTCGAGCTTCATCATTCATAAACGTGTAATGACGTGGCTTCCAACTTGAGTTGTAGGGACGGCTTAAAGGGGCACAAGATGGCATGGCAAAGGAACAGGCCACGCAACACCTTCCCAAAGCCAAATATCAGGTGAGCATGTGCGGCTTTCCGAATATTAGGGGCCCTGCAAATACTGCAAAAAAGTAGGTTGAGGTCTATATTGATTTATGGAAGCCCCTGCATAATATGGCGAAGAGCAAAAAGCCTGCTTTGCGTAAACTAGAACCCTGGACCCCCCTAAACCCTAAACCCTAAATAGGAGTTTCCATCGTATTTTCCATTCTCCCAGTTTCCATTTTCTTTTCCATTATATTACTCTAACCCCTAAACCCTGGCTCTGACCCCCTGCTCCTTAATTGCGCAACTTGTACCCTTCAGGTCATAAAGCGAAAAAAAGGAAGGTAGCATTCCGCGAAACACAAGTGGTGTCTAGGATAACTGCAGAGGAACTGCCTGATTTTGATTGGGTTTTTGCGTACCTAGCCAAAACAACTCTGAACCCTTCAGCGCTAAAAATTCAACCTAAGCCCTAAACCCTAAAGCCTAGACCCCAAACCGCGTATGGGAAAAGGATTTTCGTAACCCAACTAGGGACCCCATACAGGTTTTTTGACAGTTTCCCAAGATAAGGGGTACTTTTTTGGAGTCCCTTTCGACTGGGGGGTCTATATTCGGCCCCCTTATTATTCAAGGAATCTACCGTAATTAACTATCATGTGACTTATTTACCTTGCGTTAACGTCGGAATTTTGGGGGATTAGGGGTTACCAAAGCCCTCTCATGAACATAGCGGCAAACTATAGCCCCCCCTTAAGTAGATAGAATATGAGGCATTTGAGGATCTTATTACAATATACCCCAAGCCATATTCTCTCTACTTGAGGGGGACTACAAATTTTTGAACATACCCCTGAGCCCTGGTACTCCCCAAGCATCTCTTCAAGTTGGGGTTACTCAACCCCAAACCCTAGATCAATCCTTGTAGTACCCCTAAACCCGAAAATCTAGACCCTGAATCAATGTCAATCCCGGTAGCAACCCTAAACTCTAAAACCCCAAACCAATCCTTTGATTGCTGAACCTGGGCCCCAAGCTTGTCTTCAGGGCAAGGCGCACATCCTGCCGGGCGGGTTAAAGCTGTTGGTCCCCCCTAAACCCTAAACCGCTTTACGTCTGCAGGTTTCAGGGTGTACTTGTAACCCCAATCATTACCGACAGTTTTATGAGTCATGTCTCCTAACTAGGGGATAGTTACCATGAAGCTGTAGGAAATTGGAGTCACAGGTAGGGGTTGAGGGCTGTAAGTTTGGAGTTTCAAGGTGAAGGGTGTGTGAGAGTTTGCCTGTGCTACGTCTTTCAAATTGAGAGAGACGAGCACTCAAAACAAAACAGCTTAGGGAACTCCCCCAACCTCGGACAGCATCTTACATCTCTCCGCAAGAGTTTTAGTTTTAGAGTCTGGTCACGGATTATCAGCTGTAATGTCCCAAGCAAGCTTCTGCTTTCACTTTGCTGGTATGACCACGGCTGCTATTAAGCTTACAGCTACTCTTCGCATTCTACGATTACTGTGAATGGTACTATCACTTACAAGTGTTGTCACCATGACAACTACACGCAGATTTACAAGTACTATGGCTCTTGCCACGGCTATTGCTACCGAATACTCAAGCCCAATGTATCTTGCCACCCCTAGAGTCCTAGAAACCCCAAATAAACCAGCTTCCCTTCTTGTCGATTTCATTCTCAATTCTACTTGTTTAGGCCCATACATACCTCATATACAGTCCCAGTTTGCTTGTTGTTTACCATTTGATCCTCCCTTATTGTGGAAGCCAATAAGCCAGATGCACACATCTTCGGCGTTTAGGGTTTAGGGGGCCAAACCAATCCTACAAAGCTTCGGGTCCATTCGGCAATAATTCTTTCATGAAGGCTTGCTTGGCAGTGATACAAGTAACCATGAAGGCTTCTACACATTAGTTCCAGTAGCAGTGAACCTAGTAATTTTTAGCAAGTGGCGCAAGCGGTGGTTAGGGTACGGTGTTGATGTTCCTAGTGGTGGTAAAGGAGCTGGCAGTAATGTCATGGGCACCAGCCCCCATTATTTGTGCATCCGATCTTTGCACAATAAATAGGCTGGCGTCCACTAGCAAGTCACATCTCACTCTCGTACCAGGAGGCACAAAAGGGTTAAACCCCAAAACCTAAACCCCAAACTCAAAGCCCCAAACCCTAAACCCCAAATCCTAAACCCCAAACCCTAGGCCCCAAGCCCTACACCCAAACCCCGAACCCTAAACCCTGAAACTCTAAACCCCAATTGCCAGCTTCAACTTGGGGCACCGATCTGCTCCCTCAGGTCAGGCCTTTCAGACGCTCTGGGCAAGGATGTACACCCGACCTCAGTGCCATCAAGCAGCATACTCTGCTGTTCAGGGGCCTAGGGGACAGTCGCTTAACAGATCCATAGAGGGGAAGCCCAGAGTCTGCAAGACAAATGGGTGGTTGTCAAAATTATGGTCCGTTTTCGGGTCCCTATTATAATACGGGGCCTGATACGGGGCCTAATTTAAGGGACCCAAAAAGGGAACATAATTTTGACAATCCCCCAAATTGCTGTAGTGACAATGAAGCTAAGGATACTGACAATCAGCGAGCCATCAAGCTCTTCTGGGCGGCTTGCACGACATGTGTGTGTAGTCAGCTCACGTACACAAAAAATAAATGTGATTCAGCAGCAATCCAGTCTCCTAAATGCTCAAATACAGCGTCTGTCGATGTCCAAGGATCTGTGTTGACTGGTGCCAGTCCCTGTTCATGCCGGTACCCCTCGAAAAAAACATACCTAAATGTGCATCCACCTCAACCCAGAGAGCCCAAAACCCATTAACTAAGGAATATACCCAAAATGGTACTAAGGTCCCTAATACGAACTCAGCTATCTTCCTTAATTAAGGTGTACTGGGCTCCTTGGGAAAAAAGCCTGGCATGAAACTTGTGACTATCTGACATGTGCGGCACCTTCAACTCAAAGGACACGTGCTATCGTAGGGATTATATAGGGGATATATAGGGATTATAGAGGGGTTATATTGGGGATACTGTAGATAGCGATTACATAGGGGATATATTGGGGATATATTGGGATAATAGAAAATAAAATGGAAACCATTTTTTAGGGTTTAGGGCTTTACCACCAACTTCAGGTGGCCGAAAGGTATCTGCGAGGTCAAGTCTGATGCCGAAAACGGAATCTGGATATTGGCTGCATCAAATGACAATCCGTCCCTCGAAAGGGACTCTAGGGTTTAAGGTTTGAAGGTTTCAGGGTTTACGGTTGAGGGTGTGGGGTTTGAAAGTTTAGGGTTTAGCGTTTAGGTTTTCCATGCGGACACCGTAAAAAAGCCTAAAGCCTAAACGCTGTCCATACTGTTGTTAAGCCATTGGTCAGTTCGCACATCCGCCACAATCCCTGACAACCCTGTTTGGAGATGGGGATTGCAAAAACCCAGGGGCCCCATAGCTATCTATGCTTACATGTATACACAATAGATACTGCCCAATACAATACTACCGCTATATATATGTATATACATGTGCATACATATGTTTTCAAAAACAGGTAACAATGGAGGCCACCAGATACCCTCTTCATAACCTGCAACCAGGAGTCGTAGAGTAGATGTCTATGGCTCACTTCCACACCCTGCATGATGAAAATGTCTTACCCCTCCCGCTGGCGTGTCTTGCTAAAGTCGCGTTGGCTCTTTTGGTGCCTAGCATGCGCGCTCGGGGGTGCTTTAGCCCTGTCAGCTGAACTATCCCTGTCAATCTCGCTTTTTTGAGTTGAGGGCTTGCCGATGAAGATGCCAGGAGTCGAAGTTGTAAGGAACTATTCCCTGTAAGGAAGGGCTTTATGGATCCTAAACCGTGCACGAAATTTCCGTTTCCCTACTTGGCGCCCGGCCACTTGTATCTAAGGTCTGCGGCCATGTTACCCACCTGAGCAAGCTACAGGTGCCGCGATTCTCTGTAGCCTGATCAGAAGGACAGAGAGAACAATAGACTTCAAACAGAATGCGCATCCTTAACCCTAAACCATTCACCCATTTTTCCAAATCCCAAGCCTCAGTTTAGCTGGACAAAAAGTTGGTAGTACAACAGACTTGAGGGCTGATACCATGCTTGTCTGAAGATGAAAGGCGGTGGGCTCGCAGGCAGGATCTACTTGAGTACGAAGAGGGCTTTGTTCTTCTAGGCCCTAGCTAGGACCCTATATTCATAGTCAATAATGACAAGCATAAGGTCCGTATTCTGGGGCTAGGGTGTCGGTTTTACTCGAAACCCTAGCCCCAATTCCGCTCATTACTCAAGACTAGGGCGTGATTTGGATGCCACAAAAAAGCGGACTGGCGGATGGAAATCGTGTGGTTCCATGGCATTGTAACCACTTCTTGCTTCAGTGTTTGGGCCTTGGTTCGGTAGATATGTTGAGTGTTAACCACCCGAACAGTCATTGGAGATAACAGGAAACTACTGGGTCATAACTTGGGCTTTCTGTACCCATCACTACAATGTCTTCGACGGGTCGTTATTGCATAGCCCTAAACCCTAAACTCTAAAACCCAAAACCCACTAAACAACACTAAACCCTAAAAAACCCTAAACACCTTTACTCCTTAAACCCTTCCATTACGGTAAGTCCTGGGGTGGCTCCGTCCTATGCTCTCCCAAACTTTAAATCGGGTAAGCCTTGCTATGACATACGCGGACACCCCAGCAAAGGGGACGTGCACAAACGTTTAACATACCCTAAAGTAAGGCCCTCATGGGTATATGCCTGAGACCAACAACAATTAGGGTCGATCTCGTTTGAGGTTGCTATAACCATTTGCCCGGCTTCAGAACACTAAGCAGCACGCATGGTCGTTCTCCAAGGAGAAAACAACGTCACAGTGAAGTGCTCCCTTCCTGGGTTCTCAAGGGGCTTAGTCACTCAAGCTCACGATTCTGAACTAGCATGTTGGCTGGAGGAATCACGCATTGCGGGAAAATCAATCGTGTCTAAATTCGGGGCGTTGCAGTGCATCCCAGTAGCAAAGAGGTCCCAAGAAGTCATGTCGAGATGGCATAACATGTGTGCTGATGTTTCGGGTCTGTACACAAAGGGCGGCTGAAGCACATATCTTGGAATCGTGTCACACGAGCCCCTTTTATACTGACAGCAGCACAACATGACGTGGTCCCCGAGCCGTACTGCAATGTGACTTCACTACTCAACGCACCAGCACACTCAGCTCATGAAAACTCTGCGCAGATCTGCATTGGGCAGTCGCTGCACAAAGTTGAAATGGAAGTGTGACGACAATGCTGTCAAATCATGTCAAATCGATCTGCATTGGGAGGCCTTCAAGTTCTCAGTTGGCTATGATCACAGCGCCGCGGTGCGTCAAACTCTTCTTGTGTGTGAGAACTCTGACACACTGCAACCTTTCACCCCAAAATCAAGTAACTCCATTTACCTACTCATGCTCAGTCTGGCCTATCTGAAAACTCCTTGATGCTGTGTTTGATGCTACAGAGGATGTTATCTTGAAAAGGTATGGGTTTCCCTGTTTTGGACAGATAGCTTGAGGATACTGGGGTGATGTTGGATGAATTTGCCGAAAGATCGATGGTCTGATAGGTCTAAAGGGGGTAGTTGCTGTGATAATGATAATGGTTCTTTTCCTTTGCGGCGCATGCGGTGGTTTCACTGGACCCAAAAAGGCATGGTACTCCCTACCATGCTTCAAGTGTTGCAGCTCATGTGTTCGGACAATTCGTTTGAGGCAGAATCACCAGCCTCAATGAGACCGAAGCTCTTGAACCTGAAGCGCGTCAAAGCCCCAATGCAAGAATTTCGTACCAAGGGAGCCTGAATAATTGAAACAGGACACTTGATTAAATTGAGTATCAGTCTGGAACGGGCTTGAAAGAATATCCTTTGGAAATGATGTAGGCTTCGATGCTATGCACTGAGGGCCGCACACTCGCAACCACCTGGCTCAAACGAGAAAGCTGAAGGACTTGTCCATTTCTAGTGAAATCGACCTATACAAAGGATGGCCCAATGAGTTTGGTAAACTCCGTCAAAAGACATTTCTACCCATTGCCATCAAACTACGAAGATGCTCGAAGTCTAGGGTGTAAGGTGCTTCTCCCTCAACCCTAAACTGAAGCCTAAACCCTAGGCCCTAACCCTAAACCCAAGCCCTAAACTCTAAACCCCTAAACCCCTGAAACCCGAAACTAACCCTTAACTAGTAGTTTCCTTTTTCTTTTCCCGTATCCCTATATTGCCCTATATAACCCCCTATGTACAACTTTAAGCCCGAACCCAGCCTTTAAACCTAAACTCTTGAAACATGCCGAGGGCACAGTTTGAAGGAGCCGTTATTCGACTCCGGGATGCCGCCTCGCTTGAATTATGGGTTTAGGGTTTAGGGTTTAGGGTGTGGGGAATTCTGAAGAACTGCAACAGTCCCCTTAAGGGGCTAAGAGGGGATATGTAAGGAATAGTTAGCATAAGAGGTTATGAGGGACATGAGAGGTGTGGGGTTTCGGGATATGGGGACTATGCAAAGAGTTCCGCTGATCCATACCCTTTGATTCGGGGTATGGAATGGATGTCCGCGCACACCTTGTTCCATGCCCAAGCCTTTTAGGAAACGTGCAAAACGTTGGTGGGGTCCTGATTTGGGTCGTTGGGGTTACCAAAGCCCCCCCAATCATGCACCGTGTCAGAGAGTCTGGGGTTCATGTGATTGTCAGGGTTGACTACATCAGGGCCATCACAAAGAGCACATGGCTTTGTGTAGCAATTTTGGAGACAGGAAACACGGCCAGCCTAAAGTCCCTATCGCACGTATGCAATTATTCACAACATCATGCCTGGATATGTGTGGAAGTAGGTACCAGAACAACTGGCGAGCCGGGGCCAGGATTTGACATGGCTTCAGGGTCCCTGGACCGTCCATGTGTCTATGCGTAGGCTACGTGAACACCAGTCCAACGTCACCGCCTCCATCATCTGCTACGGGCGACTAGGAACTGAACTCTAACCCACACCGTGCGACCTGACAGGACTTCAGGGCATGATAAGCTCACACGAGGTGCGGTACTCCCAACTTGAAAGGACTGAAGGCCTCCCTTTGCTGGTATGTAACCTCACATGGGAAGCTGGAAGTTTCTCCAAACAGTCTTACCACCCCTCTAGTCATGAGCTTGCAGCACCTATTCAGAAATACATTTCTGGAGCTATGCCCTCCCACTCCTGCTGAAGAATCAATATCTCCTGGCCCATAGTTGCATCTGAGCTGCTCCAGGACCACTGAGCACCATGGATGTCGACCTCCCTAACCTGCAAGCATTCAAAGAACCTAGGACTTTCACCTCTGACCAACCCAATTTAGCAACACCCATTTGGTTTCTTCCCGAAGTAGCATAACGATGGTCTAGTATAGGGGTTATAGTGGGGATATGTTGGGATAATGGAATAGAAGATGGAAACTACTATAAAAAGTTTGGGCCCTCCGCCCATGCTGTAAACCGCGCTGTGAGGCTTGGAGGCTCGGTGCGCAATCACCCAAGCCAGGCAATGTTCTCAGAGCCACACAGCCCAGCATTTTACCTTGCCCAAACTTTGATAGCAGTTTCCATTTTCTTTTCCACTATCTCAATCTATTCCCTATAAAACCCCTATATTTAACCCCAATATATCCCTGCATTAAGCCCCCAAAGAACCCCAATCGCCAAACATGCTCACTTGTTGCATTCCTCTCATATGGCCCATGCTATCAGGATGCCTGCAAAAGGAGACCCAAATCAACACCATTAGATCGCTGTTTTGTGTTCCATGTTTGGCTCATCCCCTCCCCCTACTAGTAAAGCCCTCCTACCCCGTATTAAATCTTCCCAGTATACTCTAGCATACCACAAAGGGAGCATTTAATATTAGGGGGTGAGAGGTTTTCATAGCAGGGGGAGGGGAGTAGCCGATTATCTTGGATACCTTGGCGTTCCCGGACTGTTTCCGCTCCCCTGCCAGTAGCATCAAGCCCTTGCCTCCTGGGTCAAGAGCCCATGGTTGTCACCTGAAGAGATTTTTCTGGTTAGGGTTTAAAGCTCGGAGTACTTAGGGTTTATCGCATTCATAGCTCACAGGGCTTAAATCCTATCCCTGGATACGATTTAGCTCTTGGGATGCAAGAAGGGGGGCTCATGGTGCCCAAAGTGTGCCAGCCGCATCTGCTCAACAATGCCACTACGACGTTTGAGGGGTCCGAGTCTTGGCGCCTATGGAACTAATGACTGGCTTTTTTCCAGCTTTACCGGAACTAATGACTGGGTTTTCCAGTTTATGTAGAAGGGATAGCGTTTATGTTGCAGAGTTCCTGTTCCTGTACGACAGGTTCTTGGCGCGAGCGAAAGCCGAGCGGCTGGGCTCTGACACTGGCATGTGCCAGGAGAAATGCATCTCGGAGTGTGAGAGTCTCCAAGGAGAGGGGTTCCTTTACCTATGAAGATAAGTAGAATATATGGGGTATGTGAGGGGGCCCCCCTATATGTGGAAGCCTTGTATGGGTTTCAAGCTTGGTAAGCTGACTAGCAACAGCCAAACACAAAACTCCAGTCTTGGCCTCCTCCCAAAACTGGACATTCCTGTCGCCCTTGTGTTCTGAAAGCATCTAGACCCCAAAACATCTCCAGCGCGAAGGAGAGGTCGTGCCCTGGGGCTCATGCCCAGGAGTAGATGGCCGTCTTTGCCTGCGCATTGGGCAGACCTCAGGCTCACACTAGAAGGTTAGGGCTCAGGGTTTAGGGCTCCATGTTTAGGGCTTTGTGCTGGGCGGGTTGGAGTGAGGTTCAGGAAAGGCGGTTGAATTGCTCTATGAAATGCACAGTAGAAGGTCCTTATACATGGGAGTAGGAATAGTCGTCTATAGCGAACGACCTTTTTCTCAGGAAGCTTCAGCAAGGGGCAGCGCCAAACAGCTACTCCTATCGAATTGATTAAGGCTTAAAAGCTTCAAGTTCAGGATTGAGGGCCTATGCAAACCCTTAAAACCCTAATTATAGTAGTTTCCATTTTCTTTTCCATTACCCCTATATTATACCCCTTCACAATTCAAGGTCGGAGGGTCCGCCGGGCGACTGCTCTCCTGGGAACCATGGGGCCTCGTCCTTGAATCAGAGATGCTTCCTAATCTTAGCCCACATTACCCTAGGAAGAAAAAAGGATCCTTTTTCATAAGTATAAGGAATCCCATATCCCAAAAAGTATAAAGGATCCCTAACATTGATCTAGTAATCCCTACTTCGAACCTCCAGGGTCGTCATCATTGATGCTATATGTAGTCAACTGTAATTATGCCTCCTCCGACCTCCTTTAAGCTATGCAGCGAATCCTGCTTATAGCTAAACCTTGAATGATAGTTTCCATTCTCTTTTTGGTTCCCTAAACCTTGACTAATCCCTAAAGCCGAATCGTAGCTACCCAGGACCTCCGCGTAAGTTGTCAGACCTGATGAGATCTTCTTGTATGAAAATGACATCGAGTTGACGGTCGAGGGGTTTCCACACACATCTGGGGTCCAGGGGCCAACATAATAAGGATTATCATGTTTTGAGGTTTATATTCCGTACATGAGGAAGGGTCTCTAGGTAGAATACGCAGTTCTTGCAAGTGTGGTTCTGAACACTTCCATAGAATATGGGCTCATATGCGGATTTGCCTGAAATCTACAGCCCCAGACCGTCTGTGCATAAAGTTAGCTCTTAGCATGGTTTGGTCAAGAGCAATGATACGCTCAGTTCTCAAAGTTATGGATCCCTTGTTGGGGTCCTCTGACACAGTTCCAGGGCTTAGGGTTTAGTTTTGGGTGTGTGTGTGTGTATACGTATGTAATAACCCTACTTTCAGGAAGCAACGCGATAACTACACCACAGTACTCCACTTGCCACGTGTTACGCTCAAGGCGTCTTCTAGTTGCTCTTCTTGTGCCCTGGCGCAAAGTCGCAAAGCAAGCTAGCAGTCCAACAATGCCTTTATTTGCCAAAATGCCGTTTCAGGTTTAGGTTTACGCCTATACGCTAAAATCATTCGAAACGTAACCCCAATGCCAATACCCAAATCCCAAACGGTTAAACCCTAAACCCTTTTGTGGGAGTTCCCATTCATAGGGGAGCCCCAATACAGACCGCAAAACAGTATAATCCTCATTGTTTACCCCAGAAGGGACCTGTAATTTTGGGAAACCCGAATCCGTACAAATCCCTTTCTAATCCAGGCTTCCATTTCTTTTCTCCATTTGAATCTCCATTATTGGGGGCCATATCCTTAAACTCTAAACCCTAGTCTCTACGCCCTAAACCCTATGTCACTCCCCGCAGCTCTTGGGCCCTGGCAGATGGGCCGAGCCAGTGTGGGACGACATAGGCTCGAAGAGGGCCTCCGCTAGCGCACATGTTTGGGGACTTAGGGTTTTCGGGTTTGGGATTTGGGGCTTTTTAGGTTTTGAGATCAAGGGGCTCAGGGTTTTCTTTGGGATTCGAGGCTTTCAGGGTTTTGTTTCCTGTTCGCATGCCAGGTCTGTTGTTGGGTTGAATTCTTTGAGAAGGTTCTGCGGGCCTTGTCTAGGGCCTAGGGTTGTCAGAAGGTTTAGGGCAAGTTGCTTCAGAAGAGCATAGCTGTAGGAGGATTTCATGTGTGGGGGTTGCTTTTAAATCTCCTCTTCTGCTACGGGCCCCTCTTCCATTTGGCGTTCAGTGCCTCAGAACATGTGCGCAGTTTATCGCCTCCCGCGCTAGTTGTTGATAGTTACAAGCTTCAGTCCATGGCCACGCGCAAAACCCGAACCCTAAATCCTAAGCCATTTTTTGCAGCAGGCTTGCAACTCTCCACGCCTGGTTTAAGGCCCGAGCCCAAGGATCGGAGACAAAATCCTAAACCCTAAATCCTGAACCCTGGACGCTAATCCCTAAAACCCCTTACCAAGCCCTAGACCCCTTTTGCATCCAGCCTGCAAAGCATCTTCTAAGAAAGCGAGTCCCCGGTCACTTGACTTAAGCAAGACGTCTCACTAAACCAGGGAGCCATTTTTTAAGCCAGAAAACCCCTTAGACCAGTGAGGCACTCTTTGGGAATTATCTCGACGGAAGGCACCATACTGTACCATGTTCTTTTCTAGGTCAGTCACATTCGACCACCAAAGATGTCAAACTGAGAAATGTAGTGCCGTAAACTCCGAAGCCTCTGACTGGTGGGCCATGGCAACTTAGCAAGTGGGTTAAGGAAAGGGCCCACCAGGCGCCGCTGGGGCTATTACGAGTCTCCCTGACCCTCCAAGCGAACTTCCTAGAGCCCTAACCTTGAACCTTAACCCTGAAGCTTACACCGTGGCCTCTAGGAAAAGGTCCGTAGTACCATTCTGCACTTCCCAGGTGAACCGCCCTTGGGCCCTGAATTCGCAAGGTCAAGTGAGGGCTATAAGAGCATGTATAAGGATTTGCAAGGTTTAGGCGGTTTAGGGTTGCCCAAACTTTAAGGAACCTACCAAATGGGTTTAGGGTTTGGGGTTCAGGGTCTCGAGTCTCCAAAACGCGACCCGCAGGGATATATGAGATTACAAGGGGTAAGGGTCCGTATAGACAGGTCTTTTGGAGAAACATTCGCATGAGGAATTTCGCGAAGCCGAAGGTTTAGGGTTTTCAACGTGCGCATTGCGCTGCTGGAGTTTTCAATCTCAAGGTCTGGAGTTCAGGGTAATAGGTGAATTCTAGAGGGCGGGCGACGTGACATGAGTCGTATTGGCATGGTAGGGAAGAGCGGCAAGTCATGTGGGTTGCGTATAGGGAGCGGCTAGGACTTTAGGGGCCATGGATTTTTGTTGAAATTCGCGAATCTAGGAGGCTTGCGGGTTGTGCGGGACAAGGGGCATCATCAACAATAAACATGCAAAAGGCATTGATACTCTTGGCCGGCAAACACATCTTGCCGGTTGCGGGTGGAGTGGGGACAAAGGTCATGTGATGACAGGGTTTTAATTTCAGCAGGCTTTGTAAGATCACTTGTCCCTGCCCATAACCTCCACGTAGTACCTGAGCCTCAGACTGCATCTAAGTAGCTACAAGGATCAAGGGATTCTGAGTGATCATGGTATGCAGAGACTCAATTGTTGTACGCGCGCTGATTATCTTGCCTTCTTGAAGTCCGGAAAGGAAGCTTAGATGCCATACATACTCCCCGCATCCCACACGTCCCAAACCAACCCATGAGCGGCCAGACACCCGCAACACAAAAATCAACGGCTCCACTTCGTCGCATACCCGGAGATCAGAACAACCCTTGATCGAGGAGTGCGCCCCCATATTGGTAATATTTTAGGCCCCTAAACCCTATTATACAATACTAGTTTCCATTTTCTTTTCCATTATCCCTATATAACCGCTAAATAACCCATTCAAATCCCACGGCCGCTTAACAGTGCCTTCCCTCTAGATTTGACCACCTGGGACCCCCTGATACCAAGACGCCCTGTAAGGAACGCATGTGAGGTACAGTCTAAACTCCCAGTATCCCCTTACTAACCCCTAGCCTTATAATACTCCCCACAATCCCCTATAGAACCACCGTTTAAGGAGTTTAGACTATAGCTCATGCACGGTGTGGAACCTGTTCAATAGACTCTTAGCTGCTCAGTTCCCTAGCCCAAAACTTTGGCCACTCAACCATGGTAGGATTACATATGTCCATAGGAGAAATTGGCTGCCCAGCTGCTAAGTATTGTATTACACTATTTTGGGGGAAAGGATTAAAATGGTTTGGGTCTGCAGGGCATCTGGGTGGCCGGCGAAGCTCTGGGAGATAAGATCATGGACTTCCGACCCTTTCCTGCGGCCGCCATAGGTTCTGTAGGGATGCCCTTCGAGGGCTGTGTGTGGGTATAACTGTTGGGGGTAGGGTTTAGGGTTTTGGGTAGGGTGTGGAGTTTTCATATTTGAGTGCCTTCTTGGATCCAACAGAGATACTGGGATTGGAAAGGGTCCGTTTAGGACATGGGCTTGGTTTTTTTCCTAGATGGGGAGGCCCCACTCTATAGCAGCTGTTCAGGATAGTGCATTGGGGTTGTGGTATTTAGAAAGATTTCTCAAAGCATGTCGGGCCACCTATGTGGGCTTCAGGACTATGATGGACTCTGTGATACAGGGTGTACTGTAAGGGCTTGATTGCCTTCGGAACGTAAGGTAGGTGGCTGCATGCTTTCGACGATTCAAGAGGCGTTTTCCGATTACGGTAATTTTTGAAAGATCTATTGGGGCGGGAGCCGTAAGGTTAATCCAAGATAACTGTGCTGCAGTAACGCTAGTAACTTGAACCCTGCTCCGTGCTTCATAACCTCCCAAATACCCGTTATCTTATGTATAAAGAAGGGTATGTGCAAAACTTTCCAGGATTGCTGCTTTGAGAGGATTGCAAGATCTGAGTTAGAGGCTTAGTCTTATGATTTTCGTACTAGTACTACTACTATTCTTATTATTACTATATTAGATACTGGTCTGACTACATCTGTTACCAATTACTATTACTCTTGCTTTCATCAAGAATCATGGATTGTCTTGGAGGTTCAGGAAGACTTAGTCACTGGGTTGATAATGTGGATAGTTGGGGTTACAGTGTATGCATACGTACTAAGTCACTCTGACCGCCCAAGTAGTTATGAGTTATTACTCGGATATCATCATACCTAATTGGCAGACGGAAAGAAGTCGTGAAATTCCCAGCCTCAACGGCATCATGCATAATTTTACGTTCAGGGCTAAATTCTGGACCCTACACCTTCTCTACCCTGATTACGGAACGGAAGCCATTACGTATGGTGAACCCACTGCAGGCCCCCAGGACCCTAAAACATACAAAGGGCCTTTGGCCTTTGGGGGTCCCTGATAAGCATTTAGGGATGGCTTTGAAAAACGCCCACGAGCCTCCAAGGCAGTCCATAACAACTGGGTCCTGCAAGCTGTTCTTTAGGGATCCAAGAAGTCCTAAAGCAGAACTGTTTATAGACTCTAGGGTACACAGTAGACATTAGTTGTCAACTTTGATCCCCAGGGTTTTGTGCATGTCTAGGGGCTCGTCGGAATTCTGATCTTGAGTTTCAGGCTTTGGGATTGTGGGTGATTTTGGAAAGGAGGTCGTGGGGCCTGATGGTGATCATCCAAGGCCTGGTGGACAGAGCCCCCGAATTGAGTTTACGACGCGGAGTTTGTGCATAAGGTTGAAAGGTCCAAGGTCTGGCTTTGAAAGCCCTGAACCCATATTTTTTTGATTAGATGGAGTCTACCGGCTCACGTTCTCATGTGGGTTGCCAATGTCGGTCCACAGAGAGGTGTAAGAGCAGGGTGGTAGATGAGGCCGTTTGCGTAGCATATGTGTGTGTGGTGGTTATGACCACGCAGGCTGGACCTGAAACCATGCAAGCCCAGGAAAACGTAAAAGCTAATGAGCCATAGTCGAAACTCCAAAGAGAGGGTTATATAGGGGACTATATAGGGTTTCTATTATGGGTGGTTTCATTGTCTTAACAGGAACCCAGTTCTTCCAACATTGGCATCATAGCCGAAGGGTTTCTTCCCGTGTCGTCTGCAGTGGACACTTCGGCACTTTTCTCCCACAGATGCCCAAGGCTCATCAGATCTGAAGAAATTTACTATGATTACGGTTATTCTTACTACAGTTACTGTTTCAGTACAACTACTATGCAGAGGCACCATATCTCCTGGTGCCTAGTGAAGTGGGCAATAAGTGCGGTGCAACTATAGGTATTCGCGGGACTGTGCCTCAATAACTAAAGAGCTATATATATCTACAGGATGTCTTCAAAATGTGTGCGCATGTTGCGAGATCTGTGCGCTATAATATGGGTATATGATAAATCATAGGGTTTCAATACTAGAGTAACTAAATGTACTTAGGGTTTAGGGTTTAGGGGCAACAGCAACCCGGATGTTGGGGTTAGGTTTCAGGATGCTCCAAACCAATCTCTGAAGTGCTAGACCAAAATCTAATCAGGCTGTGCTTCTGATAAAAACTATAGGAATAGCTATTTTTGCAATACTAATGATAAGGATTCTAGCCATCGTAATAGTCATAGGTAAGAGCAAGAGTAAGAGTAAGAGTAATAGTAGCATTAATGATAACAATAAGTCCTTCTGGTAAAAGCCCTTGTTGCACAGCAGGTGATGCTCTTCACCTCAGACGGGCAACCGACGTGCCCACAGTGTTCCAAGGCAAAGGGTGTTGAAACAAAATCAGGGGTACCTTTTTGGCATCCCTGCAATGAGCATAGCATCTCGGGGCCGATTTTGGGGTCCCATTACTCATGCGATCCACCAAATCTTGGTTTTCGATGTATTTGGCAGATTCTCAGAGAACTGACTAGATACCCACTCACGCAAGCAGCTGAGGGTTTTGGGGAACTGGGCTCTGTGTTGTGGTTTCGGGTTTAATTATGGTTTAGCCACTTCCATCTTATCTAGCAGGAAGGGTGGAAAAAATCCTCGCGTTGCTGCAAGCATTTTGGAACAAATGGACCGCTTCTACACCCACACCCTATGCAATACGACTGCAAGGACCTCTGCAGGGACCATCAGTTTGAGAAACCTGCGCAAGTGCACAAAGTGTCTTACCATCGGCTCTTCTCAATGAAGTGTTCACTGCACGCCTTAGGCCTTTGAAGTACCACTCTTTACTACAGCGTGAAATGGGCCACTGCCCATGGTAGGGGCCTAGACAACTAGAATAGGTTTTTGGAGTCCACTGTGCGGCTATGTGAATACAAGGAGTGTGATGGAAATCATCTTGGTAATCACTCAGACGTATGCCTTACTCTGAGGGCATCTACCAGCAACACGGACCCAAAGACTCGGAGTCTACAGGTGCTCTGCGCTGCAACAACTATGGAATTAAACGGTGCGTTTAAACCATAAAGTCCCAAAGGCCCAGAGACAGGAGGCACGCATGCCGACTAGCATCTCTCTGTCAGGCAGGTCTTTACGTTGAAAATGATGGAAGATATGTTGTATCACTGAACCCCCAACCCTAGTTACGCTCTACATCGCAAGCCCGCCCTGCAAGCCATGGCTTAGCAAAGCATCGCGACACTCTCACTCCCGCTTTGTCTACACATGGGTATATATCAAAAATCGGGCCTCTGTTCCAGACGACCCTGAACCTTCTGTTGCATGAGGTGGAGTGGGTGCGCGAAGGTAGGGACTGGTAGAGAAGTACGGCTGTATCGGAATGATCTTAAAATTCTCAGTTTTCCTGCTATCTTTATGGATCCGATTCACCACTCCACCTGAAGCACCAGTGCGTACAAAAGAGATGCATGAGTCTAAGAAGTCAACCACATTGCAGAAAACCCTTCATACGACTCGTCAAATGGCTGTAGAGTCCCTATATACCCTCAGAGTCCCGAAGGGTCCCCTTTTTTTGAGAAATCTCTAAACCCTAAACCGCACCCTTAGGGTCCCTAAAGGGTCCCCTCTTTGGAGCAGTCCCAACGCTGCAGACGGCCTCTGCATTGCTTTGGCGCAGCAAAGGCCAGGAGTAGCCAGAAGGTTCCTAGACCTGCTACTCGGGGATGTCAAGGCTTATTGTTAGGGGTTTAGAGTTTGGGTTTGAGGTTTAGGGGAAAGAACTTGGCAAATGGGGCTTAGGGGAAGGAACTTAAAAAATGGAGAGGCAACATGGGAAAGAGAATGGAACATGAAAGCAGTACTGTACTGTAAGTACTATCACTGTCGAGCTTTTACTGTGATATGACTATATTGTCATTTTCGTAGTGTTACCTTTCGCTTTTTTTTGACAGGTTGGCATACATGCCCAAATAGAATCAAAGCAAGGTGCGCTCTGAAAGTGTCATGCAAGGTTGTGACTACATCGCTGCAGTTTTTATCATTAGGCCCCCCTTGGGTCTCAGGTTTAGGTTTGGGCTGGGGGGGAGGCCTCCTGAACTCTAACCCCTTGCCCCGAGTATCTCGGAATTCTCCTTTCCCAAAGGGTCCTGGTGCCTATATAACACATACTGGGGAACCCCCAAAATCCTGTATGGGCACTTCAGATTTGATATATGACTATGGCTACCTGGACCCGTTGGGCTTTTTGGCTGTGCGTTCTTCCGGACACTAAAGGGAGAAGCGGGATGGTTCCAGGCCACGGAGTATAAATACCGCAAAATATACTAGCATTATAGAACATATGATAGGTTGTCTAGGGGATGCAAATACCTCTATCGTTAGTATGAATATGGCCACTTGCATCACTACTTTTGTTATAGGACGACTGATCCAATGCTCCTCTTCGAATCTCTATGCCGCAGCCAGCTACTGTTAAGAGGTAGCGTCAACGAGACTGGATCGCCTCAGATTGGACATCAACAGAGCACCCTTGTCAACCAGGACACATGTCGAAATGTAGGTATGCTGGCAACATGTAGCCTCAAGTTTTGAATCCTACCATCATAGCCAGCACGGCATCACTCAGTCCCTGCAAGCCGCCGCAAAGAAGAGCATACACGGACCGCACTTCGGGATGAAGTCGAGTAAAACAAGCCTTGGATCAAGGAAGACTCCTTAAACCACATTTAAATCCTTGGTACCTCAACAAAATTATCTTCCTACGGAAACCATGCCAGGGTCAATCAACAAAACTTGGGCCCCACGGGGGCAAAGACCAATGGGTGCCTGTTCCAGCCCTCCAGCGGAGCATGGCTTGTGTTGCCGCTGTCACTCCATGTGGGGCGAACGCGGAAAAGTGTGGCAGCGCTGTAGATGTAGTTCACAGAATTGCCTGACTTATGAACAGGAATCTCCCAACTAAACTTGAAGTAGAGAATGACAACATACTGCAGGTGTAGGAAGACCAAGGCATCTATATCCAGAAGGATCAGCCGCGGGCTGTCTTAAATGGCTTTTCAAGTGCTTACGTCGCAGACCTAAACAAGACAAGTAGAAGAGCGCATTTGAGTAGTGCTTTCGTTGCAACACTTATAGAGTATTGACTTTACCAACTAGGTGTCATGCACTGGTGAACAGACACTACTCCGCAAAGTCTATAAAGTCTGATTTGCTCTTTAGCCAGGTGCCTTCAGCAAATTTAGGCTCTTACAGAATTCGGCTGATGCCGCTACAGCTTCGTAGTCTCCTCACCTGCCCAGGAGTCTCTGGGCCAAGAAGCTGCGAGTTCGTGGGAAAGCCCTGGATGATGCCTGCTGCTCGATGCTTTTCCATGACAAGGTTAAAGCCCCTCTTAAGTAGATACAATATGGGGTTTATGGGGATCTTATTATAATATACTCAAAGCCATATTCTATCTACTTAAGGGGGCCTGTATACCCCTAGTTTCCATTTCATTTTCCATTTTCTTTTCCATTTTTGATTCTCCATTATAGGGGGATACCAGGGGATTCTAACCCATATTCTATCTACTTCAGGGTGGCTATGTAACAAGGACGTGCGGGCCGCCTATGCTCCTATGCTTCGTGGAGGGGCGAGTGATGCTCGTCCAAATCAGTCGGAGCTCCCAAGCTGAAAAAGACCTGGTAGGGTCCGTAAAACTGGGGGGGAACCCCAACATAGACCCTAACACGCTATAATTCTAATCATGGGGCCCCCAATTTTGGGAAACACCTGCCTCCAGATGCAAAAACGACTTCTCTGGGCCAGACTTGGGCTCCAAAGAGGGAAACAAGAGCTTGTATTAGGGTTTAAGGTTTAATATTTGGGCAAAGCCCCTTTAACATCTACTTAAAGACAAACAGCTTTCAGACCCTGAAATAACAAGATTCCAGTGTAGTTTCCCTGTTCCTTGTATTCTTGCTCCATTGAACTCTCAGTTTAAAACCGTTCATTCACGCCTCTAGACTAGTATGTCTATTCGGACCCGATTTCATGAAGAGCTCAGATTGGAAGAGCTCAGATTGGGGTCGTTAAAGGGCATAACAACAATAGTAATAATAGTCAGAACAGTTATAATAGTACTGATAACAAGTAGTAAAATGACAATCGTAAGGCTTCTACAGGAATATGCAAGAGCGGAAGGGGAGTAGTATCCTTCACAGATTCTTGTCCTTGACTACTGAAACTAAAGCGTGTAAATCAAGATGACAAGAACTCGTTCACTTACCACCTTACTTGTGGAGAGACTGCGTAATAACCCCGTGTACATTCACTATGGTAGTCCGTATGCTCACTCCCCCCACTTACACTTTAATCGCTACAGTAGTGTAATCACGGCGCGTCTCCTGCTTTTTGCTGACTAGCTCAAACCGATCCTCTGCGCATCAGGTAGAGGCGCGATGATACGGTGGACCTCTGCCTTAGGGATTCAGGCTTGCGGGCGGGTGGTGGGATTCCTTGTGGAGCCAGTTGCCGCACAAAGGCCGGCGCGGGTGCCCAACAAGAAATTGGAGGTGTACAGGTCGACATCCGTGGTGTTCATGAAAACACCAATTTGTGTCATGACTTCGGCAATCCTTCTTTAAAGCCCCACTTGTTGTGGCATGGTCACTTGATGAATGCATCTGGGCTACAGGGTCCACATTGTCCAAGTCCTTCTTCCAGCGAGGCGTTTTGTCTTTGTCAATCCTTGCCCGTCAGTCAGTGATGTCAAGAACGCATGGGAGCTTCCCCAAAGTTAGAGAGCCACTTGACTTAACATAGCACCTGCGCAAAAGATCCTTTGATGTCGGGGGCGGTTTTGCAGGCGATAGTTGCAAACTTTTGTGACGAAGCCAGATAGGCAGGGCGCCGAGGGCATCGAAAGCAATCATTAACACTCTCCAACCTCTCTGCATTCTTCTGATGCGGGCATGTCTCCGACTAGCCATCTAAAAAGATGCCCCTAAGCAATGGGAGCCCCATTTTCAGCAGTCCTCCAGGGATTTTACGAAAATTTTGGGGGCATCCTTTCTAGGAACCTCCCCCAAAAAAAGGGATGCGTAGGTGCTGGAAACCCCTATATTCTGGGTTGCTGTTGAGGAACTTAAATTCAGTTGCCATACTGGGTATACGTCGTAATTAATACGGTTTCCCCGATATAGTAACTTAAGCTAAGTTCCTTAACAGCAACCCAGATTTCTAAACCCGAAATCCTTAACCCCAGACCCCAAACCCTAAACCCCAAACCAATCTACACCCTAGACTGATCCCTAAACTCCAAACCATTCTACACCCTAAACCCCAGTATTGCCCCTAAACCCTAAACCCTAAACCCTGAACCCTAAACCCTAAACCCTGAACCCTAAACCCTGAACCCTCAGCCCTAAACCCCAAAACCCTACAACCCTAAAACCCTAAATCCCTAAACCCCTAAAATGCCTGTTGGCGATGACTTCCCATGCAAGCCAGGCTCAAAGCCGCTCGGACGCCCTCGTAGAAGTCACCGGCCTTAACCAGCCTCATAAGGGTTATGTAGGGATTATGTAGGGGTTATATACTAATATCTATAAGGTTATACTGGGGGTATATAGGGGTTATATTGGGATTATGTAGAGGTTATATAGGGATTATGTAGGGGTTATATAGGGATTATGTAGAGGTTATATTGGGATTATGTAGAGGTTATATAGGGATTATGTAGGGGTTAAATACTAATATCTAAGGTTATATTGGGGTTATATAAGGGTTATATTGGGATTATGTGGAGGTTATATAGGGATTATGTAGGGGTTATATAGGGATTATGTAGGGGTTATATAGGGGTTATATGGGGGTTATATAGGGATTATGTAGGGATTATATAGGGGTTCTATAGGGATGATGGAAAAGAACATGGAAACTACTATATAGGGTTTAGGGATAAGGGCTGCCCCCCCAATAGTGGAGAATCAAATGGAAACAAACATGGAAGATGAAATGGAATCTGGGCGGATATAGAGGTCACCTTTGGTTAGATGGGAATGAGGGAATGGAAAAGAAAATGGAAACTACTATATGCGTTTAGGGCCTAGGGTTGGGAATGAAGGAATTCAAAAAATGGAAACTACCATAATGGGTTATCTAGGGACTACTATAACGATTCATTCCTTCATTCACTGCTAACCAAAGGCCTCACCAGGAATGTCCATCTACGGTTGTATAAGGATATGAAATTCTATGGGGGAGTAGAATAGGATTTTTAAGGGAGATGCCAGGAGTTTTTAATATGGCTCATATAGGGTTCTACATGGATATGGGGGTAGGGATTGATTAGGGCGATAATGGAAAGCAAGCGAAAAACAAATTGGAAAATGACATGGCAACTTGGTTTCTAAAGGGGTTTTTAAGGATTGTAATGTGGGAAAACCTGTACAATCCACAACACTATTCCCTTGTGACCTTTGTAGTACCCTCACCCTGTAACAGTCTATAGTCGGGGTCTTATCAAGGGCTAAATATAACCATATTATAGATTATCAAACTGTTACAGAGTGGGGGTATATCTACAATGCACTCCGAACCTCTGCCCTAATGACATAGGCCCTACCACACAGGGGTTTCCCAGACAGTTGGGAAATGCGGGGGACTCCCAGTTTTGAAAACTCTAATTTCACAAGATGGAGTCCAACCTTGGGCACCTAGGGATAGGTTTTGTTTCAGCAAAGGAGGCGCTGCGGACCTCGCAGACACGTGGGATTATCAAGGGCATATTTCCGTCACCGTTCTGAATCCGACGGGGCAATCTTGCTACATGTGCGGGATTAATTGAAGAGGGATAAAATCCCCTGGAGTCATTGTGTACGAGAACTGGCTCGATGATGGGGTATGGGGATAGTAGGGAAAATTACGCACTAATACCGGCTTGTAACTTGGGAGTGTCCCTACCTACACAAAAAAACTTCTACACAACCTTGAGAGACACCTAGCTGATTCTTGAACTTCGCCTTGTCCCTGAATCCCCTCGAAAGTGACAAACTATTGCTGAGCAGCGAGCGAAATTCTGAAGACCTGCACCCACAACATTTAAGCGAGATCCTGAACCCCCAACCCCCAAACATGAGATCCCTGTTGTTCGTCACAACCCGTACAGAATTTTGGAAACGCCGATGAAAGACGATGAAGCCTTGTCAACGTCTTGCTTCACACTACAACAGCAGCTGAAAGCCTCATAGAGCTTTACATTCCCAATCAAAAAGCCCCGAACCCTCGACTGAAGCGCTATGTAAGAATTTCTCAGGATAGCCTGCCCTCAGGCACCCTAGGGATATAAATAGATATATACATATACACAAATATACATGCATATATATACATGTATCTATTTGTTTATGTGTGTGTATATAGGGAATAGCGGGAGTTTGTGCAGGGGTATGCCTGTTACGATCATATATAGAAGCCCTGAAGCTTACCCTAGAGTTTTCGAGAAGATCTGATTTCGAGCCTTGATAGCGCTGCATAGTCTCTTTCCAGCGCAGTGCAAAGCAAGCCGTGCCCTGGGGGCAACTTTGCATTTCCAAAGCGCAATGTGGGTGCCTACAGTAAATAATTTCCTACTGGGTTGCGGAGGGGATATGATATTGTAAGTCTATTGGGGATATGAAGGAATAGCAGTGGCAACTTTAAGTGTGCAAGTTAAGGTCACCTGGTGTCCGCCCTGGGCTCTATGCGATGCCGTCGATGAAGTGGTCACCATAGGGTTGAGGGTTTAGGCCAATGTCTTAGAGCATTAGAGCATGCCGATGCCTTGCATCAAGAAGAAACAGATGAGACAAGGTGGTGGTATGCAAAGCGTGTCAGGCTTCATGGAATTAAATTCGGGGGTCACGGGTTTCAGCTTCAGGGCCTCTGCACGGGCATGGCTGTGGGTTGCTCCGCCAAGTCTATCATGCCTGCTAGCTGAGGACGCTGGGCTCTGGCAAGGAAAGCGCCTGAAACACCCAGTTCCCCAAGTGTCTAATTGAGTACGTAGAAGATGAACATGATGAACATGACGAGGCATGTCATCAGCTCCGGCGCTCCCACAAAAAAGTGTCTCAACAATGGTTCCTACGAACGCCTTAACGAGGAACCCCCGGGATCCCTAGCGACTCCTTTTGTGAGAAACTCCCACAGCGCAGTATGGCATATGCCGAGAGGATGCTTTCAGACCCCTTGTGAAGGATGGCAAGCCAGTTTAGCAAGGATTTTGATGGCTGCACAATTACGGTTTAACGCTAAATCCTAAGCCAAACGTAGAGGATTCGAGGGGCTTGATTGTATGAATTCACACATTTCAGGTAAGACGCGATGTGCTTCTGCTGCAGGCGCCAGGCACTGCCGACGCTCAAAGTCTGCTTGATCCATGAGACACTGGATCACCTTGGACTTGCTAGTCACGTTTCAACAATATTGCGTACATCATTACTGTAGAGGCCTAGATATTTCAGGAAACGGAAAATTTAAAGTAAGCTACAATTTCATTTAGGGGTTGAAGGCTTGACATGATTCAACATTTTCTTCGTATGGGCCATAGTGCAAATCATGATCATGGAAAAGAAAATGAAAGCTTTCATGCAGACTTCGGGGCTCGGAGAGAACATTCCAAGATTCTTAGATGACTCTGGACCGAGCTAAACAGCATGCATGTCGTTGTTCATCAGCAACAAGTACAGAATTAGCTAGACTTCCAGCATCGATGCAAAGCCCTGAAGGCAACACGAGATCTCAAAACAATCTAAAATCCTAGAGTAGATGGTCGTTTCCAGCCAAAGTCATATCGGCTCCAAAAAGTGAGCCCTAATCACCGTAATGTTGGGAAAACCTCAAACCCCTTCATCATTAAGACCGCAAGCCCCAAAGCCCCTAGACCGCCTAGCCCTACAGTAAGCTGTATGCAGTCCCCCTTTACTAGACAGAATATGGGATATATGGGGATCTTATTATAATATGCCCAAAGCC
The DNA here is from genome assembly GCA_905231905.1 of Symbiodinium pilosum. NCBI lineage: Eukaryota > Dinophyceae > Suessiales > Symbiodiniaceae > Symbiodinium > Symbiodinium pilosum. Next base: position 46,132 of record CAJNIZ010034958.1, read on the forward strand.
ATGTTCTATCTACTCAAGGGGGACTATATCTCTTTCTAAGGGACAAACCCGATTTCGGAATTCCCCGGCCTCCTGCGTGAGCGGGCAGCCCTGGTCGAAGCCGGCCAGCCTCTCCTTCCAGGAGTATGTGGAAGTGGATATATTGGTGTTATTCACCCTGAATCCTAAACCCCCCTTTAAACGGGGATATCTTGGTGTTATACAGGGTTTAAGGGTGAGGGTTTAAGGCTACTTGGGGAACAGAGGGAAGGAATGGAAAAGGAAATGGAAATCACGACAATGTTTAAGGTTTTCATCTTGCTCCTGAATAGCCCAAGTGGATTGGGATATCTAAGTTCTAAACCCTACATCCCTGATCCTCCAAACCGAAAGCCCATGAACTTCAAACCCCAAAGCCTTAAACAGGTGAAGCCCTAAACCCTTTTGCCCTTGACCCATCCTCCGCCCAAACTCTGATGCTCTCATCTGCGCTGGAGTTGCCTTTGACTGCGGCGAGGCGTGCCCGAATGGCTCTGGCCTCAGCGCTTCACTTGAGGAGGCGTTTTGAATCATTAGCCTAGAAGTGGCGGGTCAAACAGGAAAGAAAAAGGAAACCACACTCCACAAAAAATCCCTAAACCCTAAACCAATCAAACCAACGCCCGCTACAATGCCCAGGTGCCGAGGTGGACGGCGTGAATGTCTCCTCTAGAACCGTCTGAAGAGCATCTGACAGGCCAGTCTCCTGCCATCAAACCAAGCTACCATCTCTTTCATGCTACAACTGGTTTACGGGGTATATGGGAAAATGGAAAAGAAAATGGAAACTGCTAAATTACAATAGGGTATATACATATGTATATATATCTAAAGGTTTTTAGGGCATGTTGCTTGACTTCCACTGTTGCTGCAGTGTCTTCGTGTGTTCCTCGACGACGGCTCTGATTCGCGCATCGCCAAACGTGAACCTACAGCTTCAACCATCAGCTGTGACGAATTGGGGGGGAGGTGGGTCTGTCAAACGTACGGGTCCTGTTTGGGTTCCCTTGCAATTAAGGATCCTACTTTATGTTGGGGTATGCGTGTGTCTATGCACATGTGTGTATGTGTAGGCGTGCCGCTATTTCGCGGAATCCCTTCCCCTGACAAGAAATCTTCCCATCCTGAATGATAAACGGTCCACAGATATAGTACTACTATATCACGGGATGTCGGGATGAATATTCAGTACTACGGGGGGGAGGGGGGGGTGGCAATATAATTAATAGGGGAAGGGATCGGATCACTGAATTCTTGAAAGGAGCTCAATGAACCTTGAGTCGAATAATAAGAGGTTTAGGGTTTGGGGTTTACGGTTTAGGGACCCCAACCCCCCAAATTAAGACCCTGTTGTACATATGACAGTTGTGGTTACCGATGTCAGCGGTCTGGTTGCCAAAATCCGGTTGTTAATGTAGCTGACGAGCTCTCCTGGGGTGTTCGCTTGACCCTTTCGTCCGAAACCCTCAACCTAAAAACCTGGGTTCTACTGTAAAGACGACTCAAATTATCTTAGGAGTAAGTTTCCATCATAACACAATATGGGGAACGAAGAAATGGTCCTAAACTATCACGCAAAAAGCCATTTTTTGAACTCAAGGATTAGGGTCAGAGCCAGTGTGCTTTAGCATGCTACAGCTTAAATCCTTAAAGCCCGAAAGTCCCTCACGCCCTACAGCCTACAACCTCAAAATCCTAAACCTTGCAACCCAAGCCCTACTGTCGAAACTTAAAATAGTTGTGGTCCCCCTTAAATTTATAGAATATGGGACAGACGGCGATCTTATTACAATATCCCCAAAGCCATGTTCTATCTACTTAAGGGGGACTATACCAATATTAGCCCCTGATCCTTATACAACTGTAGTATAAAGTGCCCTTACACCCTATTCCAAGTATTGAGGCCCCTACACTGGGAGTGACCCCATTAAAATGGTAATTCCACAATTCCCATCCTATTTTACATGTTTTCGATCATTCTATGCTTCCATCATAGTAGCTTCCCGTGTATAGTACCCCTTAAGTAGATAGAATATGGCTTTGGGTATGCTATAATAAGATCTCGATATACCCCATACTCTATCTACTTAAGGGGGACTATATAACTACCCCTAACCCAAAACCCGAAATAGTGGTTTTCATTTTCTTTTCCGTTATCCCTACATAACCCCTGTAAAAAACCCTAATGGGGACTATTGTATCTACTTGAGGGGGACTATAACCCCTAAACCCTAAACACAATACCCCGTGTTCTATCTACTTAAGGGGGACTATAACCCTACACCCTATGAAATACCCAAAGCCATATTCTATATACCTAAGGGGGACTACAGGCTCAAGAGGTTGGTTGTAACAGTCCTTGGAGTCCAGGCAATCTTCCATCAAAGCCGCTTCCAGGTGTTGACTCACATCTGGGTCTTGCCAGTCGAGTCCGTTCCTGACAACCACATGCAGGTCTGTGACATTTGGGGGGGTTTCCTAAAATTAGGGGTACCCTTTTGGGGCCCTATAATAAGGGCTATCGTATATTGGGGTCCCTCAATTTAGGGAAACTACCATTTAGGGTTTGGGCGCTTAGGGGTTTAGGCCTTGGGGGTTTGGGAATGGTCTCACATCCTCACATCTTGGCCCTGCCAGTCGAGGGCCTTCCTGTCAGCAAAAGACAATCCCAGTAAACGAAGCCTTTGTTCTTGTGCAACAGGGTGCTAGGAACCCCGAAAATGTGAAGTGTACCTACAGAATCCAGCTAGAAAACCAGCACGGAAACATCTTGAAAAAATCTAGGGACAAAACAGAGCACCCCAAGGCCGTTCCCATACTTGACTCAAAGCAGTCCAGGCTCAGTTTCTCCTTTACCGCAGAAAGCTTCTCCCAAGGCACCTAAGAGTTTGGACATTTAGAGTTTGAGTTCAGATTCTGTTCGGATTTTTTTCGGCTGAGGGTTCAGTATGTGCGCTTGCGCGGTCACAAGCGCGTCTTACGGGACAGCTTCGAAGCTAGGAGTGTCGGAGCCTGGAACCATCACGGGTATGGAGCTTGCGAGCTACGGAGTCATGTTTTCGACCTTCTGAAAATTGCAACTGCTTGGCTCATGATAAATCAGAGGGCCCTTGTACATACATATTTCAAATAAAGAATGCAATCTATAGCATTATATACATTTCATACATATTACATATCTCCCTATGTACTGTACATATAAGAAATTGGTTTGGCAGTCCTCTGCCCATGTCTCCCTCCCAGAAAGGAATAACCTTGCTTTAGAGTTTAGGGAGCCTAGGGTATGAGGTGGTGAAAAAAAGGCGCCCATCACAGTCAGAAACCCCGGCGCCTTTACCCTTCCATATTCTCTTCTTCTAGACCCTCTGCTGCACGTTCTTAAGGCTAGAAAGCCGGGCCCTGCCAGGAAACTTCAAACATAAAAAACCCGAAAACCCTAAACCCTGAACCCCTAAACCAACCCAAGGAGCCAGGTGAGTGGCCAAGCCCGCAGCAAGCGCCTCGGGCCCAGTCAGTCGCCAGCCAGTCAAAGCCATACAGCGGCCCACGCCTTCTGAAGTTTAAGGTTTAAGGTTTAGGGTTTTTGTAGCTTTCAGGGATGATATACAAATGAAAAAAGGGGTGATGTGGTAAACGGGTGATTTACGGGTCATATCGGGTTCTATCGGGATTCAGATAGGACTGTTGTGGCGTGTATATAATAGATGCTATGTAGAGACAATAAATGACAAATAAATACATGAACATGTGTATATATAAATACATATATACATATATATATATATATATGTATATCTATGTGTGTGTGTATGTGATGTAAGGTCTATTTGCGGGTTGTATGCGGTATATATATATATATATATATATGGGCTGCATGGGGTCTGGGGATATGATGCCGATAATGTGGAGCGAAGACCATGCTGCTGCCGACCTTCTCATATGGGAGCTTCTCAAACTAGGGATACCTAAAGTGATTTTTCAATAGATATAGAAATCATCAGAGCATCAGAGGGGTCGCTACTGCGGATTCTATAGGTTTTTGAGATGAAGCCCCTTTAGGGACATTCTGAGGGGTTATATGAGGGGGTTTATGTCTGGTGGTTGAACGTATGGATTGGAAGGTGTAGGTTTGATATTTGACGGTCTTTACTTACGGGTTTAGGGCTTGCGGGTGGAGTTGGGGTTAGTCCTTATTCTGGCTTGGGGAATTACAAAGCAACACATGCAACAAAAAACATGTGGAAGATTCATCGCTTACCTTCTCTTGGGACATGGTAGTTTCCCAAAAAAAGGGAGACCACCCCCATGCACCGTAATCATCCGTAATCATTATTGTAGGAACTCCCAAACAGAGTTCCCCGAGTTTTGAAAAAACCCATAACTCATCAACTCCTGGGGCCTTCACGTTGTTTGCGTAAAGAATTTAAGCTTCAGGGTTTAGGGTTTCCGGTTGCTGTGGCTGTGGCTGATATGGGAGTCTCAACAGTCCTTAAAAGATTCAAGTAGGGAACCACCATCCTAACCACCATCCTACTTCCGGAGATGCCTCTAAATGGACCTCTCGTGTTCAGAGACCGCATGTAATCCCATGATCTCCACCTACGAGTATAGTCATCCCTACATAACCTCAGGACCTCTTCATGATGTCTGGACGAGTGCTAGTGCAGGGGCCAAAAAAAACCAGCGATAAGCAGGCTTTGACTCATATGAAACGAAAGGAATGTAAGGATGGTCAGTATCCATGAACACTGTTGCGATATTCCGCATCTCACTATTTTTTGTGCTGTCCTGTTGAGCCTGTAGTCCCCCTTTAAGTAGATAGAATATGGCTTTGGGTATATTATAACAAGATCCCTATATACCCCATATTCTATCTACTTACGGGGGGACGATATTCCCCCACCTGGAAGCATCGTAGCAGCCATAGCGCTGAAGCCAACATCTGGCGAAATGCCGATGGCGCACTCCTGGGCCGGCGTTCACTTAGCCCACATTACCCCAGGAAGAAAAAAGGATCCTTTTTACCCAAACATAAGGAATCCCATACCCCAAAAAGTATAAAGGATCCCCAACATTGATCCAGTTCAGAGGGCTTAGAAGAAGATTAGCTCCTATAGGGATAACGGAAAAGAAAATGGAAACTAAGGGTTATGTTGGGGTGTGTAAGGGGTTATCAGGATCCTCACGAAACCAACAAAACCCTACCCTAAACCCTAAATCCTAAACCACGGAATCTAATTGCTCAAATATCCCAAAAGCCAACCCAGACTCAGGCATGGCTAGCACGGACCTCTCCGTCACCACGCGGAACCTTTGTGGACTGAAGCCCTTGAAAAGCCTCTGGATTAGCTTGTCTAGAGTTTTGCCGCTTGCATGGCCAGTTTAGGGTTTAGGGTTTGCATAGGTTAGGTGGACGCCCCAGCTGCCTCACATTCCTATCAAAGAAGAGGCCTCTAGATTCTCAGAAGCCTGCCGAGATCGTGAGAGTGGCCTAGGCATTCGTAACTTCACTGGTTCTTCGTAGGGAATACGGGCATATATTGCATAGGGATTATATAGGGATTCGAGAGGGAACATATTCCCTCATTCCCTACTAAGAACCAGCAAGAACCTGTGTATTATCCGTCAGAGTCTAGCGCGGCGTCTGCAGGACAAACCTGCCGAATCCTAAGCTGCCTGACTCTGAAAGACATAGGGAAATAGGGTCAGGGTTCAAGGCTTAGGATTCAGGGTCCGGTAAAGAAGGTTTACACTTCGAGCTGCTGAAGCAGGTTGGCAAGCCTGGACATGCGCATGGCATGTACTCAAGTTTTGGGTTTAGGGGTTGAGGGCGTAGGGCTCTGCAAATGTGTTCACCGTCATAGATTGTGCTGGCGTACCAAGTCCTAGAAAAGGAACGCCTCAACACCCACTTCAGACATACTTAGACTTCCTTACAGAAGTTTTTTTAGACGTATAAAATAATACATCCAGATCTTGTCCAGGAAGACAGTTCTAATTGGCGAAAAGTGCTGCGAGCCCCGCAACTCCTTGCCTCCCCCCAGATGAAAGCAACCGACAAGGAGAGAGAGAGGGAGAGAGAGAGAAGCAAAAAACAAATACTGAAAACCTTAACCCTAAACATGGGAAACTGGGCCCTAAATCCTTAACCTTCATCTCTAAGATCGAATACCCGACTAGAAGCTCTGCAGCGCAGGCCAGCCCAAGGCCGTAACCCATGCAGATGCCATCCATGAAGACCATAACAGGCACCTGAGCCGCCCCTAGGGTTCATATCGGGATAATTCAAAAGAAAATGGAAACTACTATGCTATATAGGGGTTATATAGGGATAATACCATCAAAATTGGGGGTTTAGGGTTTAGGGTATGTAGGGTTTAGTGTTGAAGGTTTTTGGGGTTCAAGTTTTAGGGTTTACGGGGGTAACGTAGGGGGCTAAGTCAGCACCAACAGTTTGGTCCTGATTTTCCTGTGCGAGTATGGTATAGGGTACCTCAAATACACCGGACCTCAAAATGATGTGGTATTTATTTAGGTCCCTGTAGTAAATACTGTGCATGAAGGAGAGGGGCCCTTCACCGCCAGCACTTTTGAAAGCCCCGGCCGCCAGCCCCAAACCCTGCTGTGCAAATGCTACTACCACGGCACACGAACCGTATTGTCTACTGTATTTGTCAGTACTGCTAACAGCAAGTCGGGCACGGAGCGTCAGTAGTATTTACATCCACTGAAGACAATTCAGCAGCTCTGGAAATTGTAGAAAAAGCTGAAGGAAGTAATTATGGAGACAAAACCGAACTATGGAAACAATGCATCTCAACGTCGAAAGCTGAAAGTCGCTGTGGAAGATTCGTAGCTACAAGGGCACTATGTCCGGAAGAGGTCAAGGATCATCAAAAGTACAATGGTCCTGCAAAAAGATCAGTGCGCCCACCCAATGTTTTACCTGCCAAAGTTACGGTGATACGCTGCCGACTGGAAATTCCTGGCCGAATCCGATTTTCTCTATGTAATTCTTTAGGGGGTCTGTGTTTACGAATTCCACATCTATATAACCTCACCTGAATCAGATCACTCCCTCCAAGGCACTCCTGCTTTCCTTCGGCGGCTGATTGCCTCAGTTGCACTGTCTTCGCGTGAAGCAAACCTAAACTGCGAACGGGTTATTATGCTCCCTATCACCGGCGTCCAAGAACATCCTGAAAAACGGCGATGGCCCAAGCACAAGGACTCACAATAGTTCATGCAGGGTCACCCAAGGGGCCCAGGTACCTATGCACACATATACACAGATATATATATACATATACATATATATATATGTATGTAAAAATGAACACGTTGAGATTTGCTGCAATTTGTATATCGAATTATGTACCTGCATGTCAGCCACGCGTCAAACCATGTATGCACATGGCCTGCGAGCAGGCTGTCACGATGGTGTCAGGAAAACAAGGACAGATATTGATTTATTCGAGGTCGGCGACGACCACCCCAAGACAAGCATATTGCCCATTTTTGTTGTTGTCATAATATGGCTTTTATTTATGGCTCTCCAAATCAAACACCAAATGTAGACTGTATACTCACCAAACACAACAATAGAAGCCCTACTTCATATTTCTTCCATGATTGCGTGGAAGTCAAATGAGTAGCGTTTTTTAGTGGTTGAACCTAGTAAGATTACATTCCTTAAATAAAATACTGTACCCCAAAAAGAGGATATGATCTTACTCTACATTGGGTACCATAGCATCCCCAAAGGAAATACCACTCAAACGAATTCGGACAACCCAATTGCAGCTCAGCGGCTGCCACCGCTTTGTACTCATGGCACAGTTGGAGCTGTGGGAGCTGTGTGTTAGCATCCTCGTGGGGCGTAAGTTTCAACACCCTATAATATAGTATGATATTGTATGCTTTAATATGTTCCGCATAGCCGTGAGCAGGCACGGCCGAAGCCCAAGACATAGTGATCACTAGTTCTTTTCATACTAGTGCTAGCACCACCATTATTAGCATTACTATGGCTAGTATTAAAAGTATTACCATGATTCTTACCAGGAATCAAAAGTGCGTAAAGGACCTCAGCCGTCATACTCTGAAGCCCAAGACATAGTGATCACTACTGTTTTCTTACTAGTGCTAGCACCACCATTATTAGCATTACTATGGCTAGTATTAAAAGTATTACCATGATTCTTACCAGGAATAAAAAAGTGCGTAAAGGACCTCAGCCGTCATACTCTGAAGCGTTTGCTCTCAAGTTGGCACCTCATGCATCTTCCCAGCTGGGACAATCAAGCGGTTGTTGCTGAAGTGCTGTACGCACCGTCATTGAGCACATGATCAAGAAACCACCCTGGCAGAGCGCTGTACGTCTGAAGCATGCTAATGCATGGCAAATACACCCCCTCCCTCGTGATCTTCCTCAATCTGCTGTGCCTGGCTTGCGGAAGAACAAGATGCAAGCCTATAGCATTCAAGAAGTTAGATGTTGTAGTGCTCAGGGCTTTGGGATTGAGTTGTTAAAGGCTTCAGTTTAGGAGCTTGTGGACGACTAATGCCTTTCCTCTACTTAAGATACAAAAACACGCCCACCTGCATCACAAAAAATACACCCCTACCATCATATAATTGTACGTTATTTTATTGGGACGGTTGAAGGGGGGGAGGTGTGGGGGGAGGCTATTACGGGCTCTTAGGGGTCTGTATGGTTCAGGGATTAGGCTTTTGGGTTTTGGGGTATTGCCCCAATAACGGAGAATCAGTCGGAAAAAGAACATTCAAGATTAGATGGAAACTGGATTCATGTAGGTGAGCTTCGGGTTTGGGAGTTTAGTCTATAATGAGACTACAACTAAGCTTCAATTATCATATTCCGGTGGGCCCCAAATATCCAGACACATACCGTTTATTACGGAGATCATTTCCTCTGAGCTCCTGCGGTTCTTATCCATTTGAGGATAGCATGCCTCGATCCATCGAGCTAGATGCGGGAAGAAGAATTCGCGCCTAAGCTCGATCCGACTCTGTCGGATACAAATTCTTAAGGCTGTACTGGGTTCAGGTCATAGAACTGTGACATGCTTTTTAACCACACCCTTGTATGGGGTGATCTGATATGTGGTGTGGCTCCTGCAATGCCACGGCCACAGCCTTCACATCTCCGCCAGCGCAGAAGGCAGCTTTGCCTGGAGCCCCAGCATCTGCCGCTTGCCTTTGTCAAGAAACAAGTACCTACTTAATAAAGGTTTAGGGTTTAGGGTCTATAATCTACTAGAATATACTATCATATACCATACTATACTAAACTACCTACTTAAGGGTCAAAGGCTTAGGGTTTAGGGTATTGAGGGCATGGGGTCACAGAACTAGATAGGCATATTGCAACACACCAGTTCTCGTTCTCTACACGAGGCATGAAAAGAGACTACGGGATGAGACCTTGCCACTTTGTTACTGAGTGGGCCTCCCCCTACCTAGCTAAAGAACCACTATGCGCGGAGAACTGCTTAAGAGTTTAGAGTTCCTTTCCTTGTCAGCAAGGCTTGTTTTGTGTAATCTGCCCCTGCCAATAAGACCTGCTAAGGCACCTGCCACGCACCTGCCAATCCCTGCTAGGTCTGGTTGGTGGGTAATTAGTGCTGAGGGGTGGTTCGAAAGAGAAAAGCTGACTACGTCATATTTTTCGCAAGATTGATGCTGTATATGGAAGGTCTCAGGCTTGAAGATTCATGCTGTCAGTCTCAAATGGGGCTGAAAACATCCGTCTGCTGCAAGATCCTAAGGCCAAACAAAGACTTGACTACAATAAGGACCCTATAACTATCATACGACTATAATCGAATCCCAACTTGGGGGGTTGGGGTAACTGAAGCCCCTTTATTATCAAATGGTAGTTTCCCAAAATAGGGGACCCCAATATGAACCCCATTATACTATAGTCCTTATTATAGGGACCCCCAAAAAGGTACCCCTAATTCTGGGAAACCCCCAAATCTCGCAGGGGCTGCAAAAGAAGCGCTTTGGCTTCCCGCCGGCTCGCTGCCTCGCGGTCAATTTGCTCCGTGGAAAAAAATGAATGCAAGGTTACGGGTTTGGAGTTTAGGGTTTGGGGGAGTTTAGGGTTTACAAGATCAAACTACTGGCTTGGAGTTTAGGGTTCAGGTGGCTCAGGGTTTAGGTGGGGACTTTAAGCACCAAACTGCAGCAGCAAGAGTGCCTAAAAACCGGAATATTCACGTCAGGCTAACAAAAGAAGAAGTCTTTGTAGGTTCAGGCTCCATTTGTGTCGGGGAGAACTGGCCATTCATAAGCAGAATGGCCCTTAATTACTCAGATGCATATCAACCAACCCTGTACAAACTGCCCAGAACCTAGCTGAAAAGCCATGTAAAGAGGGCTCACCCAAGGCCCAACGGCGCAAAGGGTCTTTTGGTAACGAACCGTGTCTCAGGAAATCCATTGCTTATCACCCCAAATTAAAAAAAACACTGGCTGTGGCTCAGGGTAACGGAATCCTAGCCTTGTTTGAGCTATTGGCTTAGCTCCTTACAGGGGGATTATATAGAGGATTATATAGGGGAGTACTATAGGGGTTATTAAGGGGGATACTAGGAGTTTAGACTATAGCTCACATTGAGAACTTATGGGGATGTATAACGGCATTTGCGTTAATATGGCCCCCTAAGACAACTGTCCAAGTTCTTGCACAGAATCCGAACATCAAGCTCCATCCTTGCCAAGCATCCGAAATCCACCAGCCACCCCACCCCACACTAGTCCTATCTTCAACCCTGAACACCAATCAGGGGGACTCTTTTCCTACAAGCCACATTGTCACCCCAGTTGTCCTTGTAATTTGCCCACTTACCAAATCCCCAAGTCTCTCCAAGTAAGCCCCAATCCTGGACTCGACATCTTGAACCCTAAGCCCTAATCATCGACTCTACATTAAGCCCTAAAAACCGCATCCTGCATCTGAAGCCCTAAACCCTAACCCCAGACGCTGCATCGTGAACCCTCAGCCCTGATCCTAGACTCTACTACCTAAAAGCGACTCCTAGACCCTACTTCTTAAATCCTAAGACCCGATCCTGCAGCGCGGATGAGCTGAACGGCCCTGCTTGCTAGATCCAACATCCTAAACGAATACATCCTAAATCCTAAACCCTGCACCTTAAACCCGACATTCTAATATTCCACACTTTCTTATACATCCGTAGATATCCCTATATACACATGAGATATGGTCTAAACTCCTAGTAGCCCCGCTAAAAGGCTCTAATCTAACCCCATTTCAGGAGTTTACACTACAGCTCACGTTACACCCTAATCCCGATAAACTACCTTGTAACCCCAGTGTCCATGTCATCGTCTGTTGTCTTTTCCATTTGGTTCTCCATTATTGGGGAGTATACCATACACGGGTTACATATATACATATGTATATATATATATATGAGCTAGAGTCCAAACTCCTGGTATCCCCCTTGATAAGCTCTACAATAGTCACCTCTATAGCCCTCTAGATAACCCCCTTGAAGGAGTTTAGACTATAGCTCATATAATCTCCAAACCCTGAACTCTGAACCCTAAAACCTATGTATATATATATATATAATTCCCCCTTTAAGGGCATGAATCCCACAGGTCGCCTCGCCAATAGCCTTTGCCATGGCCGGATTGCAAGCGTTGAGTGCTTTGGAGCGGCTCAGCCTGAATCCAGATTTATTTTACATTTTAGTCTGCATGTGTATCTTAGTATATTTTAGTATATCAATGGATATTATAGTTCATATATGTGTTTCTAGTATATTACAGTTTGCGTATGTATGTGTGTATAAATATATATGCCAGATGCTACAGGCAGTGAGGTGTGCTTAAGGGGGACTTAGGCGGCCTTACTAGGGGTGTAAGGAGGTTATCCTAAGCCCTAAACCTGAGTGTCCTCAAGCTGAGAGGGGTTGGGTTTGGCACTTCAACGTCCCCATAACTCGGCACAGCACGGCAACTCTGATGGTCTCAGATGTCTCTTGGCGCAGTTCGAGGGGTATAGTCCCCCTTAAGTAGATAGAATGTGGATTCGGGTATAATGTAATAAGATCCCCATATACCCCATATTCTATCTATTGAAGAGGGACTATAAACCCTAAACCCTAAATAGGAGTTTCCATTTTCTTTTCCATTATCCCTACATAAGCCCTATAAAAACCATGTATTTTACTTAAGGGGGTCTGTTCTATCTAGTTAAGGGGGACTATACCCTAAAAACCCTAAACCCGATGCCCTATACCCTATACCCCATGTTCTATCTACTTAAGGCAGACTATAACCCTAAACCCTAAACCTTAAATAGTAGTTTCCGTTTTCTTTTCCATTATCGCTATGTAACCCCTATATTCCATCTACTTAAGGGGACGTATATCCTAAACCCTAAACTCATAATTAAATCACCTTATTTTACCTACTTAAGGTGGACTATAGAGTGAAAGGTGCCAGGCTTTTCACTGCTATTACCGTCGTCTTGTATATAATAAGGTTTAGGGTTCGCAAGGGCTATATAGGGTTTCGGGTTCAAGGGCTATAATAGGGTTTAGGGTTCAAGGGCTATATTGGGTTTAGGGTTCATTACTCATAGCCATGCTTATTTACTCTGGTTGTCGTGCTTGTCATGTACGGCTACTGTTCGACAGGTGGTGAGCATGGAGACTCAGGGAGTAAGAACGGATTGTCTATTGATACTATATCACCGGTATTGCCTGAAAGTGTGCTTGTTTGTGTTTAAACTTGGATTGCTCTCGATGCGTGCATTCCAGTGAGAGGAATACCTCAAACTTTTTGAATGATAGGCAAAATCCTAGGTCCTGTTGCGGAAGTACCTCATACTTCGGGAGTTATGGTGCTAAGGTATGCTAGGGCTAAGGTCACGCAGGTTTTTAGTATCAACGGTAGCTGCTGACTTTCCTCGGCCGCAAATAAAAATTGACAGTTCCATTAAGAAAGGGGTCGTTAGCGAACGGAAAAATTAAAGCCTGTCCTTCAATCTCTTGGTGCTGCAGCGCAAAGGCATTCGGCATTAAAACTTAATCTGTGATCTTAAGTTGATGTCTGCCTGCTAAGTAACAGCAAGGCCTTTCTTGGGGCTTCAGTGGTTGTAGCTGCAATTACTAGTTGTTAGCAGGGCATGGAGGAATGCATCCCTGCAGCACAGTAGCCCCGACGCCCTACGATATAAAGTTGTGGATTCTCTGCCATCCCTACCAACCAGCAAGTGTAGCAACCGGCACCTTCCAAATGAAGTATAGTCTAAACTCTTAGTATCCCATTCTCCCCTACATATTCCCCTATATAACCCCTTTTAAGGAGTTTAGACTATAGATCAAATCAGTCCGGTAGCAAAATAGTTTGCAGCCCCTTCGTGTTGCGCTCGCTTTGGACGAACTCGCAGGGCTCGCTCATTTGCTTCAGAAGCGCTTGGTTGCCTGGCCCAGAGGGCCCAATACCCTCAAATTAAGGAATGTACCCTAAATGGTACTAGGGTCCCTAATATGATTTAGGCTATATGCCTTAATCAAGGGGGTATTGGGCTCCATGAAGGCATGCAAGACAATGTCAAGCATAGGGGCTGGGAGTCCTTTTGGTAACAATCCAACTGGCAAATACTGGCAAAGATGGTTACGAAAATATACGACAATAATGACTGTGGCAGGGAACAGCATGCATCTGAGTAGCAATTAGCTTTACAGTGCAGGTAGCATGTCATAAGTGACAAGTGATGATCAGAAAAGTCGTAGTGGTGGCAGTGGTCATTCTTCCTGCTGGTTCTTAGTAGGGAATACGTGAGTATGATTCATTTTCAATCTCTAATTTCTTATTCCCTTTTTCCCTACTAAGAACCAGTAAGTTTTAACGCCCAGCCTGGCTTGAAGATGCGACTGCGCACATAGGCTTGCGCAGCTTGCCGTACGACTTCCGCTGCCGTGGGGTAGGGATGAATGGTTCCAGCAAGCTCATCCGCTGTGAGGTCATGCTGCATACAAAGAGTGACTTCCTTGGATGGCTTCCAACCCTCAAAGCCTTAGGGTTGATAGAGAATCAACTGCGAAATGAACGCACAATAGGGTTATGTAGGGTATGAAGCAAAACTCTGAAGTATGAGAAAATGCTCCACCTACCCTCCGAGCAAGCCTGCTGCTCTGTTCTCTTCAGAGAAAGACCCGCTCCCACTTTAGAACCTCTACTACAAACAAGCCATGCTAAGAAAAACAAGATGATAGCAAAAGGTGCTTAACTGTGCCTACAGAAGGTGCCCACAACATCCCTCCAAATCGCTAGGGCGACTTTGGGGGTTCCATGGTCATTTGGTGGAGAATAGAGCCACCCTAGCTTCAGAAATGTGGTCGCCAGCGCTGGGTCCCACGATGGTGGCGCCCAGGATCTTCCCATCCGTGCCAACATGCAGGCCGGCAAAGCCCTCCGAGATCCCTTCCTTGGCGGAAAATATCAATTGGGAAGAATGCAATTTCTTCCCCAAAATTGACTGTTTCTTGAAAATGGTGGCAAGCTCAGAGTGCAGACAAGCCGTAGCTGGGTGAAGTTTTGTGTCCCAAGGTCGGTGCATGACGTGGCTCTGCAGCACGCATGTCCAGAACGGCCTGATTTGAAAGCGGACCTGCCGCTTTGTAGTTTTTGGAGAAGCTCTAATTCAGCAAATGCAATGCAGGCCGAAGAGGTGTTCTGGCAAACGCGAAAACAAGAAGGATGCTAGCTTCGTTGTAACCCAAAATGCTTCTGGCACCGTGTCATACTGGGTCCAAAGCAGGGACATAAAACAACAATTTGAGGATTTTGGTACCCCCACCTAAAGAATGGCGACCACAGTATAGTCTCTGTACAGCCCGAGAATCCATTCCATCTTCTTTTGGAATTCTTTCTCCATCCCTAAACGACATGTATATACATGTATAGACATATATATATATATATATGCAACCATATAAATATAAATCGATAATTGAGTATAAATGAATAAGTGTAGACAATAGATGCACATCTGTAATTAACCCCTAACCTTACACAAGCCCTGTATTCACTTCTTACAGTACACTAACCCTTGCTCTACCTATGTATTCGTAAAACTAGATAAAGAGGAACTGTATTCTACCTATGTGGTCTTGAAGAACACCTACACATACCGACTACAACCCCTATATAGACCCTATTCCTGCCCTCAATCTTAAAATACTTCCAAGAACAACCGACATCTACCTGCAAAATCCCTACAAACGCTTTCAACCTACATATGCCGATGAAATCTGGATATAAACCCTGGACCCCATACACTGAACCCTATGTGAGCCCTTTGATGAACAACCTACATTTGCTTACAAAATCTCGACCTAAACCCCACATCTATACCCTAAGCCCGATACAAACCCTACATAGATCCTATGCGCACATCTTGTCTTCCAATTGGTTCTCCATTTTTACCCTACCCAATGGGCACTATATACATTTGCGTATACTTCTTTTTGAATCACAAACATGCCTATACAACTGTGCTAAGGGCATCTGGACTTCGCAGCGACACCGATCCACATCCGCTGCTTGTCGCACAAATGTCTCAAACTCGATGCCTGATTTTGGAACTCCTCTTAAGAGGATTTACAAGGATTTTGCATGGGGTATGTAGGGATATATAGCTTGTGTGGGATTTAGGGTTATTCTCCCCCTAACAAGAATGAACATCCACACAGCCCGCTTAAAAAGGACAGCAGGCTTGTAGGGCCTGTTGTGGGCTTCTATGGACACCGAGGGGGTGTAGCAGCTACAGTCTTCACTTGACTCCGAGACATTCATGACACGTTACTGTGAACCCTGAATATTAAACTGCAATCCCCTTAGACCAATTGTTGAAATATTGTTGTTTTATTCTTTGGGTTGCTTATACTACAAGAAGCATCTGAAATGCAGTGACTAAGGGGATAGAACTAGACCACCTAAACCCAAAAGCCTAAACCCCAAATCCTAAACCCCAAAGCCCTACACTCTAAACCCTGTTAATCTGTGGTTCGCGGCCTGCGGAGCGAAGCTGTGAAGCCGAACGCCCCACGGAAGCCACCTTTTGGCAGGATTACGGTGTAGGGTTTAGGGATTAGGGTTCAGGGTTTAGGGATCGGATTAGGGTTTAGGGTTGAATGTTGAGGGTTTAGGGTTTGAGGTTTAAGGTTTTGGGATCAGGGTGTAGTTTGGGGTCAAACGCTGGGTATGGGGGTTTCTCAAGAGTAGGGATACCATTGCGGGACGTCCCCATAAGAAGGATCAAGTATCCCTTTTTATCCGAACTACCGTTCTACCACTAGGACTCCCCAAATTTCGTGCATAACTAGCACGCAAAACCCACACACCCCACATCTCATTCTACTTATTCCTCCTCAAAGGGGGGTGGGGTTCTGGGTGCCCCTTAGTGGGGTAAGGAGGGGTGCCTGAGAAAGCCGAGCCGAGCTGCTGTCTACCAAAACACACCATCTCCGCCTTGAATGTCTGTATTACTGAAAACACAGAACAAACCCAGAAGGAACTACATAAGAGGCCTTCAAATTGCAAAAGGCGCCCCCCTGACATTTTTCAGAGACTCATCTTCCTAAGATTGTTCAGAGAATCAAGCCTCAGATTGCAAGGGGTGTTCCCTCTAAAGAGTTTAGTCACCAAATTTCAAATGCCAAGGGGTCAGGTCCAAATCTCAAGTCGCAAGGGGTACCCCCTGAAGAGTTTCAGAGATTGTCCTTACCCAATCAGTAGTAGCAAGGTCCAACAAAGGGGTAGAATTTCCCAGGCGCGTTGGGAAAAATGTCAAGAAGTGCGAAAAATGGAGCAGTGAGTTTGTTGGCGGGATAGCTCTCCTGCCTAGTAGGGAACCTCTCAAGCTGTCAGCTTCAACCCTTCCGCCTAAAGCTGGCAACCTTTTAAGGGCTATGTCCAGTATTTGGGTAATTCCCAAATTAGGGTCCCATTTTGGTACTCCTATATAAAGTGCTCTAATATAGTCTATGACCAAATGGGGCCATAACTTTGAGCACAACCCATTTGGGGCGTCCTCTAATTTAAGCTTCTGTTGGGTCCTCGTCTGGGTAAGCCCTAGGCTGAACTTTTTGACTAAGCCTCCCATCGCAATGGATGTGAGGAGGAATGCTGATATCATCCCAAGGTGTGTTTTGCTTCACCGGCGGTACCCATCCCCAAGTGCAACACGGAACCCCAAAATTATTTCTATTGGTACAGCTATTATCATTACTATTTACACGGTAAACTATTATAACAAGCACTACTATTGCCAGTCTTACAACTTCATTAGTACTACCCTGAACCCTGAGCCCTAAGACCTTGCAGGAACTTAAGTCCTTGTCAGCCAAAGCTACGCAGGCTAGATTGTTCGCTTGGATTTGGGGAGGGTAGCAACCCTAAATCCCAAACCGAAAAATCCCCTAGATTACCACCCTTTAAGAAATTTAGGCCCAGAACCCTAAACCAAAAAATCCCCTGTAGAACACCCCTTTAACAAATTTAGGCCCTAAAACCCTAAACCAACAAATCCCCTATACAACCCCCTTTAAAGAAATTTAGGCCCTAAACCCTAAGATCCTATATAACCCCCCTTTAAGGAGCTTAGGCCCTTTTCAACCCTAAGCTCCTAAACCCCGATCCCTTACACAACCCTACCTCGCTAGCAGCTTTCGGAACCTTCTGAGCGTCTGCGTCAGCTTTACCGCGGAAGTCTACTTGACTTGAAAACTGTGCCAGGGTTTAGGGTTTAGGGTTTAGGGATCAGGGTCTAGGGTTTAGGGTTTACTGTGAAGCTGAACCGCTTGAGCCTTCAATAGCTAGGCATTAGTAGTCCCTATAACTTGAATGTAACCCCGGGCCCACCCCCCCCACTCTAGCTAGCTATTGTAGGCCTGTTACAATACACTTCGCCCTCGAGCTCTGGGCATTTATCCTTGGTTTGCTAGAAATGAAGAAATGGATCCTGGTAATAGCCCCTATATAACCCATAATAGGTTTGGGTTTAGGGATAAGGGATAGTAGCCCCTATATATAGCCCATAATGGTAGTTTCCAAGTTCTTTTACATTCCTTCATTCCCAGCTAACTCAAGGTAAGTAAATCCCATCCGCAGGAACAAGCACGTGGAGAGCCTCCGGATCCGTGTATGTGGCGCGAGGCACTAGAAGCCTCTCAAGTCAGAGGGATGCCGAATGTTGAGTAACTTCGACCTTCTCAACACCTCACTATTCTCGAAGCAATTCTCTGGATTCATATGGGCTACAGTCAAGACTTCGCATGTGTTTAGTGGGCATGAATTTCTACTATAAAAGTGATTTTACTAAATTACCAAATGGACCTGAATGTCCACACCTAATGGTCCCTTGGCAGCCCTAGGATTGACTGTAGCCCAGATTGAGAATGGTCGCGCGTTAGGGCTTTCTAGACATGGTAGTTTCCATGAACAGGGGGATCCCAATATAGACCCCAAATATTATGATCCTTGTCATGGGGGCCCCCGAACCAAAAAAAACGACTGTATTTTAGGAAACCTCATTCGATGAGGCTTCTACAGTACCTTGCATAGGAAGGTTCCCTGGACTGATGCGGGTCTGATCCCCCAACACCCCTTGAAACAAACACAAAATAATAAAAGGATTAGGGATATTGCCAATATGTGTATATATATATATAATGCAGGAGCAAATCGAAAATCATAGAAGGTGAAGTGGAGTCTGGGCTTTTATAGGAACTTATGTTACGTAGGAGGACTTTTGGTAATCGTAAGGTTCAAAATGAAGACCGTATAACTTATCATAGCATCGCCATACTTGGAGGGTCCGGGGCATATAGTAAGTATACTTATAATCCCTATATAAAAACCCATGACCCTCCAAGTAGCGTCCAGATTTCAGGGTCCGAAGGCTTGCCAAAACCTCACTTTCACCCCAAAAATCTCTACGTCCTAGAGTTGACATGAGCAGATTTCAAGGGCTGATAACCTTGAGAAGGGGCTACATGGGGTTCCATGTTACTTACTGGGTGGTTGTTAGTAGGGAATAAAGGAATATGTTCTATGGGTATGTAGGGATTATATTCCCTTATTCCCTACTAAGAATCAATAAGTGCTAGCTTTGCAGTGGGTAGCAGGAATCAGAATAAGTCCCTAACAGTCACAAGCCTGGTCCCTGAAAGCCTGTCGCCCAAACCCTACTCGTCCATGCTCGTTTTATCACACGTGCCTGCATCTATGGAACCGCCCTCCTAGGGCCTAGCTTTTGAGGTCCGTGCACAAGGCGTGGAAGCAAAAGTGAAGTACATCCTGGAACTGTACCTGAACCCATACGAGCCTTAACCCTAAACCCTGAACCCATATGAGTCATATGGGGGTTTCCCAAATTAGGGGTACCTTTTTGGGGGTCCCAATAATAAGGACTGTAGCAGTTTGGGGTCTATGTTGTGGTCCCCCTATTGAGGGAAACTACCATATGAGCCTAAACCCTAAACTCTGAACCCATACATATGGGTTGTTGTCAAAATGATGGTCCCCTTTTGGGTACCCTGAATAATAGGTGCCGTATTATAATAGGGACCCAAAAATGGACCATAATTTTGACAACCACCCATATGAGCCTAAACCCTAAAGCCATGCAACTTCTTTTCAGGCTTCGGGATGACTGGTGAGTAGCGTTGTTGTTGGTGGTAGGACCAAGTAAGTAAGATGATAGTCCTCATATGAACTACGGACTCAATGTAGGTTTGGGGGGACCCATAGGGGACTATATAGGGTGTTGGGGGACCTATTAAGGGATATCCTACAAATTTAGTCCAGGGCTCAAATGGGGCACTATTATGCCCAAAAGGAAGATATAATCTTACCACTCCGCATTGGCCACTATAGTATTATCCTCAATAGCATCCCAAGATGAAAAGATAAAACACCACCCGGCTTGGTGCGTGAAAGGTGTGTATTCATCAAGACTGTCAAGGTCACCTTCTGCCATGAAGGCTTGGACCCCTTATTGCAGGTTTCGATATGACCCAGAAGATTTGGATCCTGGTTGCAAGAACCCTGAAAGACGATCCCCCAGAGTCACAAATCCCCCATATTGTGCGTCACGACTCGATCGAATCCTTGCCTCCTGGCATCAATCTCCTCTCCCAGTATGGCGTTTCGCACCGCAACGCGTGCTTGCCTAGTCTCTTTGGCCGTAAAGGATCTTAAAGGATCGGCCGGAGCCCCAACTCAGGGAAAGATGTCACGTCTGGACTGAAAGTAATATAAGGACAGAGTTGGCAATTGAATCAAGGACGTACGATTGCAGGGAACCCATGCTCGCGAACTGCACGCGAGAGAAAGAAGAACATGTCTGACAATGAGTCCTTGCTTTGGGCAGTTTTCTTCAAACCGCCCGACACTTTGCCCAGACGTGAAAACAGCTGAAATGACTTTGCTGCGGAGCATGAAGCACTTCACCGCTCTAGGACTCTAGGGGAAGCCTCAAATAGATGGACCATGATCTCTAGACTCTGCAGCCGAAACCCTAAGCAGTGGGTCTAGGGCTTGAACCGCAAGCACTACTGGGAGCTGCTCAAAGATTGGAGCCCTGTACAGATGAGAGTCATGGGATTGTGTTTCAAAACCCCCCCCCCCCCCCCACGGGACAGAAGGTTTCCAGAGCGCCCCAACATGGGCCACTGGATCTTTACCCTCAACTCTGACACGCACTCAAGATATCATTCCTCTAGCCAAAGGGTCCATGTAGGCATGTAGCATGTACTTAGGGCTGATAGGGTTCCCCTATGACCACTTCGGGAAACCAATATAATCCATGACTTTCTGGGTACATGGATCCATTGGAGTATAAGCCTTGTCTTTGGACGCCAAACAAGCTCATGTGTTGGCTGTGCAGGGTTACCACTCGGCAGCGTGGGTGAAGCGGCTGCCATCCGGAAGGCAATCGCCAGCGGCAAAGACATCCGGATTCGAGGTTTGCAGCCTCATGTTCAGCAGGCTTGTGATTTTGAAGCTGTACAGTTGTGAAATACCTTTAGTCAACAAATGTCGATGAGCCGGAATCCCACCCGGGAAACATGCCCTGTAGTCGTTTCCCAGGCGCCCTATCACGGTCTCCACCAAAAGCCCTACAATGTCATGAGCTCTGGGCCAAGTGCGCTGGACCCTGACATCTGAAATGGAGAAGACCTGAGAGTTGATTTAGAAAGCCTCTTGTCCCTTGCAACTAAAACGAGAAATGATGTCAAAGACCCTTGGTTTGGCGCATGGGTTTAGGGTTAGGGTTTGGGGCTTAGGGGGATGATAGAGAATAACATGGCAAAGATAAATTTGACAAGGAAATGGAAAGTACTGCTTAAGGCTTAGCAAGGAATTTCACCCCATGCGTGGAAGGCCAGGCGTCTAGGCGAACCTTCCCCCCTTTTATGTTTCACGCTCCATTCCATGACAAAAAAGGGTTTGGGCCCAGTGGCCCAAAGAAAACTTTTGAATCACAACTTCCGGGTCTTTCCTGCAAATCCAAAAGGGAAGGACCTTTCGGGGTGTGGTCGGTCTCCTTGACAGTACGGTTAAGAGTTTAGGGTTTGACATCCTGAAACAGATCTGGGAAACAGCTCGTTCACCTCGAGGCCGTCGTCGGCCCCGTCGATGCCTGCAGCGGAGAGGTCAAGCCCGACCTGATCTGCAGAACCGAGGTTTCAGGGCTATTATAGTACATCAGGGTTATATAGGGATAATGGAAAAGAAAATGGAAACTACTATATTCTAGAATATTAGGGTATATTATAGAAGTATCATGTAATTGTGATTGAACATGGGTGTATTGTTTAGGATCAATTGAGCCATAATCTAAACTCCTGGGATCCCCCCTAGTAGCCCCTATAATACTTCCCTATATAGTCCCGTATATAACCCCCCTTTTAGGAGTTTAGATCATAGTTCAATTGGAGGCTCAGCAATGCCTCTGACTTTTTTTTGATCTGGCCGGTTGGAAGCCAAAAACTCTACTACTCACCAATCACGGATATCAGGTTGGCCCCTAAAACCTATTGAAAAATATTAGTATATATGGTCCCCTATTAAAGCCATTAGGGAAAATATTAAATGTCCCAGGGGCCCACCCAGATATTGAGTAGAAGCAAAAGCCCGCAGGCCCTACAACTTTCACACTGCAGAGCCAGCAGCTTGGAGCCCTCAAACAGTTTGCGAGAATTTTATCAAAAACGAATGCTGAGGTATCCTTCTCCAGGTACCCTACAAACCAAGAGCGAGCTTGATGGATCACAAAGCGGATTGGTTAGATTGGTTGCTTATGTAACCCGTGCAGTAGCTCCCCTGAAGACCCTGACGAGCACCCCATAAAATCTTTGCTGGGATGTAGCCATGCCCCTGCAGAATTTATTAAGCACTCAAAACCACTACAGCGTTGGCACTACGAGAGAGAAAGCACCAGTCAAGAAACTGCTTCCCACAGCCAACTTCCGACAAATAAACTCTGAGCAAACTCACGCTTTTCTTCAATTGCGCAAACGAATGTTCTCGAGCCTCATTCCAACAGCTTCACAATTGTAAGAGTATGCGGGCATTTGATGGCACTGCCTTGCATCAAACGAGCTTATTAAGCCCGACCTTCTCAGCCTGAGAGTTCTCAGACACAGTGAAGAATCAACAAATTTAGACACTCAAAACGAACCTCTCATTCCACCAGCCAGCTCAACACGTGCAAAAGAAAAACGTCCAGCGCCAAATGATTCTAGACTGGAAGGTTTTGACTTCCCCTGCTCAGAAACAAGCTTTCCAAAGCCCAGCTAGACCCAAGCCAGATGAAGAAGTTGAGCCGTCGAGCCTGTTGATTGCTGTATGTGGGTCGTAAACCTCGAGCTTCAGTCCCCAAATGCAACCAAAAGGCGACGATACCCTCCACCAATGTTGCAGTGCAGAACAAAACTTGATTGTGCTTATAAAAGACAAATGGAAAGTGCCTTCGTCCATACAAAGCCTTGTAACCATGCCGTCGTTGCAGTACAAATCAATCGAACGTCTGCGAGGGCTTCCCTCAGCGCCTAATGACCTAACGCCCCAGAAAAGAGACCTCGAAAGCGCCATCAACTAAAGCCTCCACTACAGTACGTACACTGTGAAAGAAGCCGTCCAACACTGTTTTGGGAACGCATCCAACCTTGCTCCCCTTAAAAAAAAAAAAAAAAAA
>CAJNIZ010034969.1:0-35294 GCA_905231905.1 Symbiodinium pilosum
GCCGCTGCCGCCCCCGCCGCCGCTGCCGCTGCCGCCCCCGCCGCCGCTGCCGCCGCCACTGCTGCATGCTGCCGCTGCCGCTGCCTGCGGCGGCGGCGGCGGCTGCTGCTGCTGCTGCTTCTTCTGCTGCCACTGACTGCTGCTGCCGCCCGCCACAATTGCTGCTGCCGCCAGCACACCGGTATGACGTCGTTATCGCGGTGGTGGTTGGTTCGACAGTCGCGGTCGTCGCCGTCGTGACCTTTGTGGTGGTGGCTGTCGTTGTCTCGCTCCGGATAGCCATCATCAAAATCACCATCATCGTGGTTTATTGATTGTTGCGGGAGTGGATTGTGCTTGGAGGCTACCTTGTGCCGCCAGAAGCTCCGGCAAGATCTTCTGCATGCAGAAAGCCCCCAGTGTCGACTTTTCGGCACGGTGCCGAGACGACAAAGTTCCGAAGAGATTACTGCCTAATGGCCTAGCGTGCGCTGCACTGTCCTCAGGACATGAGCCTCTTTTATGCAGAAGAGGCGGTGGAGCGTGGAGCCAGCATGAGTCATCAGTCGCTGAATTAAACAATTTGCAGGGAGCCGTTTGCTGTGCACTGACCTCAGAAAGCACCTTTGCTTGTCATTGATTGCGGAGACGGCAATGAATCAATCTGATTCTGCCAAGGCCACAGTCATGTCCGAGCCATCCACATCACCAGCAGGGCGGCTTGGCGAGCAGGAGGAGTTTAAAGTTGTTTCCCTTTGCTTGTAGTCTAACCACAACTGCGGTGGTGGCGAAGGCTTACACCGCAGGAGGGCGGGACATGGTGCATAATGGTGCATACATGCGCAGGGATTGTGCAACACATTTTTCGCTTCGCAAGTATGTCTGCTGAGGCTTGTGATGCAGGTGGCCCGCGATGGACAGGGCAATCTGCTGCGGCTGCTCCTGCGCGGCCAATGCCTTGGAACTACTTTCGGAGAGATGATGCAAATTCATTATTCTGCTTAAGGAGGTTTGTTACTTCTGGGGGAGCCAGAGTGGTTGTCAGAGTGGTTGTGGTCAAAGTTTTGGGCACTCTTTTGGCACATATATAATTACTTAGGTCAGCCTCAATCTTGTTGCGGGGTCCTAACATGGACGCCTTTCCCGACCAGGACAGCTGCCGCTGAGTGGGACTGCTGCTTGCCAGGCGGAGTTGGCAAAGGCTAGGGTCTCATCAAGGTCTCAAGGAGTCTTTTTTAGCATTCCCCCACACGCCATGATGGGCGCCCCGAGGAAAAACTCGTGATCCCGAGGCGAAGCTTTCAAGAGGCACAAAGATCACCATCATGGAGCCTTTGCTGCAGGCCAGGGGCTTCAGTCAGGAATGATGGCTGTTGCCGTTTGAGACATTGTCTAAACTCCGTAAAGGTGGTTATATGGGGATTATATGTGGACTTCTATAGAGGTTGCTAAGGGGTATACTCGGAGTTTAGGGTATAGCTTTGTCCAGTCTCCCTGAACGGGAAGCTTGGGTCAAATGGTTTCATGTTTTGTCTTGGCACCTCTAACCTTGCTCGTCATTTCAATTGCAGTGCTGCATGACCCTAAGTGCTGTATACTAATATCTTGTGACTTACGGTATTGTAGTCTACTAAAGGCAGTGCCAACCGTTGCACTCTGCCTGGGTAGCTAGTCTCAGTGTTTTAGTGTTGCTGCTGCTTGTATCAAGCTAGTCCGTTGCTGTACCTCTGGCGTTTAGGCGCGGAACAAACGGCTGGGAGGACCAGATATGGAAGGAAATGGCAGTTTCCGGAAAAACGGGACCCCGAATATAGATCCCAAATGCTAGACTACTTATCATAGGAACCCCAAAAAGTATCCCTAATACTCTGAAACCCCCAAATCTGGCAGCGACCTGGGCACCCAGCAACTCGTGGGCAGCTACGCCAGTCTCTACCAAGGAACGCAGGTCGGGCTCTCCAAGATCCCTCACGCAGACAAGGTGATGTCGGCTTTATTTCCATGCTCACGCTGTGGCTACCCATCCACGTGGCATGCTTCCCGAACAAAGTTCGGAAAGATACTGTCTGCCATGCAGCAACCTCTTCGCGCCAGTCTATCGCGTGGTATCATTCGTTTATTTGCTTCAACCGCCCCTGCGCTCCGTGCACAAACGCCATTTTTTCCAACATCAGGGTCCTTTCTCGGGGTCCTCGTGAGGAGAACTCTCGCCGTCTTGGGCTCATATCAATCTTGAGGTCAGCCCTGACGGACTGTTGGGCATCGAGATTGGTCCCGGCGAGGCCCGGAACTTCATGTAGTGCTCTTCCCTGCCTTTGCTGGTGCTTAAGAGGGGTTGGGGGGGCGTGGTGTAAATATTGGGATTACTTAGGGATGATGACATGGATCGACTCCACCACTCACCCTTAAGCACTCTGATTGGTAAGCCTCTAGCTACTGTCATAGTGGTGTAGTGGTTACGCTTGTGCTCGGACACCTCGAAACGGGGCCTGGCTGGACAGACCCTTCAAGTAGCTAGGCAAAGCTAGGAGATCCTGCAAAACCCTCACAGCTCAAGATGGCCCCCTGCATAGTTGGTCTGCGGAATAGCCCAACGACTCTGCAGACACAAAGTGCGCTGCCAGCTTGATGATGCGGGCTCATAGCAGCAGATAGAGCCGTGTGTGACCACATCGCCATGTAGTTAGGAGCCATGAGCAAGGCAGGGCTGCTGCGTTAGTGGAGGGCTCTTCAAGGGGCTTGTGCCACGACTCGCCTTGAACATCAAGCTCGGAATTTTTCACGGTTGCCCGAAAGATCCATACGCCATGGCTCTGTCCAGGAACCGAGCCCGCAAGAGCCAGCATCTGCGGCTTGGACACTTGCCCGCTAGAGGTCTGAAGACTGGCCATCCTGGAGCTCCTTGGTGTTGTCATGCGGTGAACGGATCAGCGAGTTTAACACCCAGAGCTCGTCAAACTTATCGTGGAGCTTTGGTTCAGTGAGTTGAGATGGCTCAACTTCGCTGGATGCAGCTAGCCGTAGTCTCACCAGGAAGCTGCTAGAAGCACCCAGTGAGCTCCACCCGAAGGGCCCTGCATCCATCGCGTGGTGGTGGAGGAAGCTGGCAAGGCGAAGTATGACGTTGCTGGACGCTCTGGCAGATGCGGGCTGCGACCTGCTTCGGCGGGATGTGCCTGAGCCTTAGCCACGGGAGCCAGCCGGCCTTGCTTGGGGATCTGCCAGGTCCGCAATCTGCCGCGAGCTGCTGGCAGGGGCTGTTGCAAAGGCTGCCCGACAGCATCACGTGGCTTCTGGGCCACTAGCTGCCCGAGACATTGTCACCTTGGCATGGGCTCCTGGGCGTCCGCGATCTAAGGACGAGCCGTCGTTTGCGACCACTTGCGAGGCCTTGCAGCACGGGCCACAAGATGTCCAACTCAACCCAATGGATTTGGCAAATCTAGCGTAGAGCCCCGCCACGACCTAGCACATTGACAAGCTGGTAATGGCATCCATTGCCAGCAGCAGAGTTGCCATGACCCGCTTGCCTGACCCGCGGCAGCTCGCCAGTATTGCGCAAGCACGTGCCAGACAGACCCCAGCCGATGTGCAACAAATGAGCTCTCTGATGGAGAAGGTTGGGCATGTGATTGATGCCCTCCCGGCACAGCAAGTTGGCTGGCTAGCCGATGCCTGTGAGGTCGCCAGCTGCTCACCACAATCACGGGAAGCCTTTCAGAGCAAGCTTTCCGAAACGGCTTCCAAGCTAAGCGAGCCACTCGTGCGACTAGCTTGTTGTGAGTCTGGCTTTCATGCTTCTATGCAGCCACTACAGGACTTTGCGGAAGTTGCGGCACAGCTTGGAGCAGATCAGCTGGGGCACCTGGGGTCAAGCCTCATCCTTTCAAGCCAAGGCATTCAGGTTGGCAGACCTTCGCAGCCACAGATTCAGCCGGGCACAAGGAAGTTGCAAGTTTCAGCAGAGTGCCGCTTCGTC
Organism: Symbiodinium pilosum; assembly: GCA_905231905.1. NCBI lineage: Eukaryota > Dinophyceae > Suessiales > Symbiodiniaceae > Symbiodinium > Symbiodinium pilosum. Next base: position 3,959 of record CAJNIZ010034969.1, read on the forward strand.
CTTGGAAAGAAGGAGGGCTCATACTCCGCCCTGAGTGGGGTCTGCGATGGTCTGCGAGCCGCGCGGTGGTTGGCCCCTACACCTCTTTCCGTGGGGGCTTCAGTAGATAGAAGTCTGTGTGCAGAGTTCCAGGTCCTGGCGCATGTATGCGACAGTATTCTTGAGGACTGTCCCGTCTCAGAGAGAAGACACCTGCCAGGTACAGTGTGGCTCTTCATTTCTGCACCTCCATGCCTGTCCTGCGTAGCGGCCATGTGCCAGTTTCACATGCTTTTCCCATCTGCCCACTTTGAAGTCACATGGATCGCAGACTACAGCTCCGGAGCAGCTGAGTCGGCGGTTAAAGAGAGGGATGCCGCAGGTAATCATCTGCCAACGACTTACTGGTGGTTGATAGGGAATGAGGGAAGATAATCCCAATATCCATTTAACATAATCCCTTATTGCCTACTAACCCCCAGTAAGTATAGTACCGCCATAGAACCCCCATATTTATGATAGTAGTTTCCATTTCCTTCTCCAATCTTCCCTGTCTATGTATATATCTATCACCCGAATGATGCTACTAAACCCCCAGTAAGGATAATATCCCTAACATAATATCCAAACCTACTATAGTATTTCCATTTTCTTTTCCATTTTTCCCTTATTCCCTTCTAACCCCCCAGTAAGCTGACAGATTTGCAAAGTAGGTTTTCCCCTTCATCGGTCCCTGAAGTCGGGCCAGGGAGCCCCCGCGAGTTTGAATGAAACCACACGCAACAACTGGGGGGTTATAAGGGGCTTGTATGGGGTTTTAGGGTTTTGGGGTTTTAGGGTTTTGGGTTTGTACCGTACATGCGCCCGAAACGTAAAATTCAAAGAAATCTGGGGTGCGCAAAGCAGGGATAAATTTTGCCTCAGACTGATGAGGACTTGGCTATCCTGTCATGGGCTATCATGTGCTCTTTGATATTTCTTTAAGTGTTGGTCAAAGGGTTTTCCTGTTGGTACAACATGTACGAGTAACTGCACGACTACCGTCTCAGGACTGTGAGTGTCATCGTTGCTATTACTTTGTCCTACTCTCATCATTCCTGCATTCTTAGTACTGAGATGTTTCAGCAATTTCCATCCTTGTCCATCCCTTGTTTTTGCTCTCGCCTGTATCCGCCTTGCGTGAGGCGCGGCTGTCTGGCCCCGGCCCAGGCCTTGCGGAAGCCCGGAGCTGTGGCAACAAAGCCGTGGCTGCCCAGCCTGGGGCCTTCAGGTGTTGGTGCAAAGACAGAGTCTTCGCGAAAGCTGGTGATATCCTGTGAATATCTATGAGAGCAAGTTTGTATTCTTGCGACGCTGATGAACGGTGGTGAGTGCTTGCCTGTTCGGCAAGTTCTGCAGCGCGCTCAGGCAGTATGCCTTTGCGGCAGAGTTCTACTGCCTCGGGCTGCAGAGCCCCGAGACAGAAACTCTGGCCTCTCTGCTGAAGCAACTCTTTGTTGGTTCTTGTTGCGCTAGCTAGTGGATCACAGGGGATAGGAGGCTCAGACAAAAAATCACCGGCATGTTTCTAGCATCGTTGCACGCCTTCAACACGGTTGCGAGGGGTGTGCATGATGGTGCTCTACATGAGCTATAGTCTAAACTCCTAGTATCCCCCTTAATAACCCCTATACTACTCCCCTATATAACCCCCTTTAAGGAGTTTAGACCATAGCTCACATGGATCCATGGGTCAAAAGGGACAAGGCCCCAAAGGCATCTGACTGAAAGCAAGGACTGAACCAAGGCTGCTTGGTGTTGCGGCCCTCATCCAGTATGGCTATACTGCTATGTATGCTGGAAGGTACTATAGTATATTGGGATTATATTGGGATAATGGAGAATAAAATGGAAGCTACTATAGTATATTGGGGTTACATTGGGATAATGGAGAATGGAAAATAAAATGGAAGCTACTATAGCATATTCGGGTTATATTGGGATAATGGATAATGGAAAATACAATGGAAGCTACTATAGCATATTGGGGTTATATGGGGATAATGGAGAATGGAAAATGAAATGGAAGCTACTATAGCATATTTGGGTTATATTGGGATAATGGATAATGGAAAATAAAATGGAAGCTACTATAGTATATTGGGGTTATATTGGGATAATGGAGAATGGAAAATGAAATGGAAGCTACTATAGTATATTGGGGTTATCCACCTAGACTGCACAAATTGGGTGGTCAACCCATTCACGAACAGAGCATATGTATAGTGCAGGGCCCCTTGTATACTGCTAGTCTGGTGGGGGACCACCTAGCTAAAAAAATGTACCCAAAGGTTCCCTACTGAGAAACACAATTACTAGGTTTACTTGTAGACACATTGCAAAGCCCCAAGCCCTAAACCTCAGAAGCACCAAGATTTGGCTACCGCGATGTGAGAGAACGTATTGAGCCCCAAGCGCTGCTTCTCACGTTGATGACTGACCTCTTGATCAAGACTACTCAGTCAGCCCAACCTTGAGCAATAAGGGCATGTTCAAAGGGCCCTCCCAATTTTGTGAGCTGGGGTCAACGAGCTCTTTATCTTCCATTATGCAAACGCTGTCCCTCACCATAAAGGTCTGCCTGTAGCCGTTGCATGGGGTAGTACTGCGCTAGCAGGCCAGGGGCCATTTTTCACCATAAGCCCTGTACTAATCGCAGTAGATGAGAGTAGTAACAAAACAAACACGAGTAATAGGGAGAAATAGTAAAAACAATCTTGGCCTTCAGCCCCAGGCAACGTTGCTCTCCAATCGATGCCAGGTAGCCCTGGCGGCAGTTGCGGGCAGTCGTATAGTTGAACAGTACTTTATGATACGATATGCAAGAATCCGGACAATAGCGTCAGTGGCGGTTTCTGTGATTTAGTATGTACACTCAGAGAATCAGACACAATCTCACCAGGAGGTCCCTAAACCCAAAACCCTCACATACTTAGTGGGCTCTTGGAATGCTGACGAGGTCTTAACCACCTACTACCGAAACCCTAAACCTAGTCTTCATGCTCTGCAAGTGCTTGCCTCTTGCATCCTTCTGCCCAAGCATGTCGTAGTTTGTGAGTCTGTGGCCCCCCCGCCGGGGGGCTTGACCTCCATACATGTAAACTCCTTCTTACATAGGGGATCATGTAGGGGAGCTTTGTAGGGGTTACTAAGAGGGATACTAGGAGTTGAGACAATGGCCTACATAAGCTTGGGGTTGCTTTTGTGGTAAGACGCCTTTGTTCAAGTGGCACTGCTGCAGGATTCCCCAGGGCATTCCCATCGGCCGTGTGATGTTGACTGGTAATTATGAAGCTCTACAAAAGTAGGGATCTCAACAGCAGGGATCTAAACCGAAGCTCACATGAGCCATGGCCGCTAGCGCGTCTTGGACCTGCCTGCTGGTGTTGACAGCGGCATTGCTCTCAGCGTGATGACGCTGCAAAGCCCAAGAGCTTTATATTGTTGATGCGCCATGCAAGCACTGTCCAGGCGTCATGGACAACCGCCCAGTCCAACAGAATACAAGGTGCCCTGATTGCAACGCCCGGAAAGTTCCAGACTGAGTGCCAGGACATGTCGATAGAGATTCTCACTTCCTTGGACCGCTTGATAGCAGAACAAGATGGAGTGAGTCTGAGCAATGAGGGCCTCTGGACCCCCAAAAGCACATAGTTCGCATGGTCCTCAGTACAGCCCACGCCCCCCAACAGGGGCTAACAAGCCTGGTGTGTGCATGTTTGGAGGCCCAAGTGCTGCGTCCTTTGTTCAGCAAGCTGCACGTGAGACAGCCGCGGCAACATTGAGGCCAGTGCTCCTGCAGACATCCAGCAAGTCTGTAGAGATTGTCAAGGTGATGCATGTGGAATGCAGGGATAATGGAAACGAAGCTGGAAACTACTGTAGTATGGGGTTCTATAGGGAGAATGGAACATGGAAACTAAATAGTAGGGTTGAGGGATTAGAGTGTACGGGTTGTTTCTATTGGGCTGCGTATTTTCCTTTTTTTTGAATGATGTGTTTTTTCCCTTATTCTCGGAGAATTATTTTGTAGGTAGTTCGTGCATTTTATGATTCCAGGGCTGGCATAGTTCTTGAGCTTACGCTGTGGTTTCTGTATTTACGCTGGGGGTGTGTATTCTTATGCTGCTGTGTTGTTGAATCCAGTCGGCCATGGCTTCTCCTTATGCTGAGGGTGCTTTGCTTCATGCCTTGGCTGTCTGTTCGGAACTACCGTAAATTGCGACGGCATGACGTTTTCATTTCGTGGGTGTCCAAACTACCCTACCGGGTGGCATTGCAACAACCGTGGCACGGCCAATGTCATAGTCCCATGTTCTCGTACAGTTATTGTATAGTAACTTATAGTATATGGTACCTGACCTCGGCTTCAAAATGATACAGGTCATTACTTAGGCCGCCGGTACCCTTGTTTTTACAAGATCTCGCTCAGAAACCTGGTTCCAATGCTTTATTGCAAGGAAGGGAAAGAGCTGACATCGCTGGTGGTCAAGACTGGCGTCCTTGAGCCTCAAGGAAGACCACCACGCCACGCCTGGCCAGGCCAGGCCACAGCGCAGTGCAACGCAGCACGCCGCGCCACGCCACGCCACGCCACGCCACCACGCGCCACACCATTCCATGCAGAGTGTGTGTGTGTGTGAACATGACAAGTATGTTGGTGCTCTGTGCGGGGGATTGTTTGGGCTTCAAGGAGGTGGCCGCGTCTTGAACCAAGCAGTGCTTAAGAGGTGCCGCGTTAGCTTCAAGGAGGCAGCAACGTCTTGAACCACGCAGCACTTAAGAGGTACTTCCACGACCATGTCATGATGTGTGCAGGCCATTGGGTCAATGCCTACTGGCCACAGAACGCCAGGGCGAGTACATCTACAATTTTTGCACATGCGTCAAGTCACGTTCTCCATGCACACTGTGAACATGAAACGTATGCTGATGCTTCGTTCGGGGGGGTGGGGGCAGGGGGGGTGGGGGTGTGGGGGGGTGGGGGATGGGGGGCGGGGGGGTGCAAAAGAAAAAACACGGTCGGCATAAAACCAAGCACATTGACAAAGGGAAGATTAAAAAAACGCTTCCGCAAAACAGAAAAACCACGAGCATATAACCGAGCACCCACCGGCCCGGAGCATAAGAAAAGACACGGGCAGTATAACGAAAAACACCTAGCCCATATGAAAGGGGACTAATTTTGGCCCACGCCGCCTTAGTGCGCATTTTGACTCGTCGGCCCGCCCATGATATCAATCTGTCACACGAATCCACAAAGAGTCGGCCAGACGTCCTGGATTTTTGGGGTGGTCATTGAATCACTTTATGTGACAATTCTTGCGATTGTACTCCGCAAAAAGAAATGGTGCGGTCATCTGTAGCAGCAGCGGCTTGTCCTCAGGTCAGGGGCATGCTCTTCCAGCAGATGGGTGGCATGGAGGCAGCGGAGCGGCATCTCACAGAATCTCTCCAGATGAAGCGGGCCGTGCATGGAGATCTGCCTAATCTGGACGTGGCCTTTACTCTGCATAAGCTGGGCACGCTCTTCCAGCAGAAGGGTGACATGGAGGCAGCGGAGCGGCATCTCACAGAATCTCTCCAGATGAAGCGGGCGGTGCATGGAGATCTGCCCAATCTGGACGTGGCCTTTACTCTGCAAAAGCTGGGCACGCTCTTCGAGCAGAAGGGTGACATGGAGGCAGCGGAGTGGCATCTGAAAGAATCTCGCCAGATGAAGCGGGCCGTGCATGGAGTTTGCCCTAATGAGCCCGTGTGGATTATTTTGCATAAGCTGCGCCCGTTCTTCCAGCAGAAGGGTGACATGGAGGCAGCGGAGCGGCATCTCACAGAATATTTTCAGATGAAGCGGCAGAAGGGTGACATGGAGGTAGCGGAGCGGCATCTCAGAGAATCTCTCCAGATGAAGCTGGTTCATTATGGAGATCGCCCTAATGAGTCCGTGGCCTTTACTCTGCATCAGCTGGGCACGCTCTTCCAGCAGATGGGTGACATGGAGGCAGCGGAGCGGCATCTCACAGAATCTCTCCAGATGAAGCTGGCCGTGCATGGAGATCGCCCTAATGAGTCCGTGGCCTTTACTCTGCATCAGCTGGGCACGCTCTTCCAGCAGAAGGGTGACATGGAGGCAGCGGAGCGGCATCTCACAAAATCTCTCCAGATGAAGCTGGCCGTGCATGGAGATCTGCCTAATCTGGACGTGGCCTTTACTCTGCATCAGCTGGGCACGCTCTTCCAGCAGAAGGGTGACATGGAGGCAGCGGAGCGCCATCTCACAGAATCTCTCCAGATGAAGGAGATGTGTGATTTGGAGGCAGCAGAGCGGTATTTCAAGGAATCTCTCCAGAGTGTCATGCTTTGATTGTGACTATGCTGCTTCTCATTTTACTTTGCTGTTGCCACCAACCAGCGCTCTGCCGCCACAGCCGTCTCTGTCACTCTCAGCGCCGCCACCATTACCACTGCCTCCGCCACCGGCACTTACCCTTGCTGCCAGACTCCGATTTAATGCCTCTCTGCGGTTAGATTGCCTTTTGTGGCTGGCCGTCCCCCCTGTAAAACCTAAAGCCCTGTCTGTCCAGATTGGCCTCAGGATGCTTTAGATTAACTTTAGATAAGATTTCAGGCTAGTGTCAGAGTCTTCTTGTCCTTCTTCCAACCCAAACTGGACCCCAATTGTGCTGATGATCGCGTCCGCGGCACACTCGCATCAAAAAGTCATCTGACAGTTGACACCCGACACCCAAAAACACGGCTCCACGGGCATCCCTCGTATAAGCATAGCTCAGCTAGGCGTGCATCCGCACTGGAACAGAACAGCCAGGCCGGACTTGAAAAAAGCCTCCGGCGCAGGCCACCACCCCTTGTAGCTGTGAGGCTCTCACATGGGGATGTTGGCTTCTCTCCCACATAGGATGATCATATTAGCTGCAGGTGCGGTTGAGCAAGGACAATTTGATGCGGCTGGTCGCAACTTGGCTGAAATGCCGGAGAATTCCGGGTGCACAAGACGGTGGCTATACTACCGTGTTTTGGCATGCTCATCTTGTCAATCAACTGCGGGGCAAAAGCAATACGGCACCTATAGCGTCTGTGCTGCATGACTTCTTCGATTTGAGCTACCTTGGAGAAGCTGTCGCTGGCCAGCATGTCAGGATTCAGGACCCTGTGACCGGCAAGCATTGCACAGATCCCTGCTTGTCTGATGGCCGGAAAGTCTGGCTGGCATATGAGTTGAACAGAGCAAGGTCATTAGTAGACAAGCTGAAGGACAGCACGTCCGAGGATTTTTTGCTGAAACACGAGCTCTGTGTGGAAGATGAGCCGGTGGTCTGCGACGATAAAGGGCATGAGGCTTGGCTCATGCTCCATCCCAAGCATGAGGGACAGGTGGCTTTTGTCAAGCTGCCCGGCGCCCCGCCGAAGTGGTGTGACGGGCGCCCGTATGTAGGTCGCGAGCTGACACTTTCTGCTAAGAATCAGCACGAGGGCAGAAGAACTATGGATGAACGTGGAGATATTGAGGTGCGTGGTGGCCTCCTCATTTGTCAAGTCTCTCTACATCGCGCCAGCTGGGACGGTATATCGCTACAGATTCCGGACGTTGACATTATGAAGAGAGATGTGATACAGCAAATGCTTGATGGGCAGGCAGGACTTGCTTCGGTTTGGTGTTTGTTGAACGACGTTATGCATGTGAATTGAAGAAAATAATGAGAGCGTTTTTCATCGTGACAACCTTCCCGTTGTTTTCTAGACACTTCTGCAGAATCCATGATGCGTCAGGGTTGGCCTCTGAAGCAGAAGGAGCAGCTCTCGAATTTGGACTTCAAGCCTGCAAGGACAAGCTCTGCGTAGGGGAAGTTTTGTGCATTGTTACCATAGGCAGAAGTTTATTGCTGGTTTGACCCACCCTTCCCTCACTTTCCTTTCAATTGCATGCCCCGCGCAGCGGTCTTCTGCCCATGGCCGGTTTCAATAATGCCAATGGGCCCAGGGATGCTGGGTGTCCTGGTCGGCTAGCAATAATGTTTGGGACCAGCTGCTGCCGCATCTCACAAATGCCAGCAGCCTCATGAATCAGAGTGTTTGAGGCAGCCAAGGTGATCTCACTGTACGTGCATATAACTAACTCATGTTCTAGATGTTTCTTGTCCACCATTGACAGCTTGATACCCATTGTTTGCTATCCTCATCGACTCCAAGCCTGTAAAGCACGAGGTGCAGATGATAAACCTCACCCTTGTACCTATTCAACATCGCAGTGGCAATCCGAACCCCAAACCCAAACCATGCCAGGGGTGAGATGGGACATATACAACGATATCTCAAAAAGTGCCAACAGTCAGGGATGGCACATGGCCAGGCTGCAGTGTTACTTTGAAGTCCATTTGTTTGCTCTTCTTGTGGCTAGCACAAGTTTGAGTTCTGCAAGCATCAATTTTCCCGTCATTCCACACCACAGGACAGGGGGTGAAATGCCATCCGCGTCAACGGAGGGAAACGTAGCAAACTTGAGGGGGCCTCACCACACCACGCTGAGCGGGAAGTGGCGGGGTTAGCATGCCAACCCCATTCTACACCATAGGTGGGAACAGGTGACATGCGAGAAACGAGGAACACAGCGGGGAGGGGAGAGGAATGGAGGGGAGCTTAGCTCTAGACAGTTAGGCTTCTGCGCTCTGTAGGATGAGTCCGAAGAAGAGCAAAAACACTGATCGCTGGACGGGCGCAAATACTTTAGCAGCCCGGAACACTGGCAAGAGCCGCTGCCGGGACCTTCTTCGCGGGTGGCTGTATATGGAAGAGGTTCTTACGGCTCCCTTCTTGTTCTACGACCTGAATGGCGCAATTAGCAATACATGCGGTGAGCATGCCCGAAATCGACGAAAGGCGTTCTATGGTTTGCTGGAGGAGGTGCATGGGACGGAATGGGACAAGATCCTGAGCTGCTACAACATCATCCCAGCATCGAAGCTATGCACAGACCAGCAGTGGGCCTGTAGATTTGGTCAAGTCTTCATGGCAGTCTTGCAATACAAGGACACATGCCACATAGTTGTGGATTATCAGATTTACCACAACAACAGTGAAAGCAGATCCAAGTCCTACCACAGGGACATCGTGAAAGGATGTGTTATTGAGGCTTTGCTTTACCACTGCAATTATGTTGAGGGCTTTGCTGCAAAGAGTCTGGTATGCTTGGCTTTTCCCGTGGAGAGCCAACTTTTCCTCGACGAGATTTTGCCAGACTGTGTCGGTCTCAGTCACTCAGCATGCTCCGCATGTACTCCACTCAAAAAAGCTGGAGCCAAGGCAAAGATACCGACGCCGAGAACTTTAGCGGTTTATGGCCATATAAGGATGGTGTTGTCGTGAAAGCTGCAACCCAAGAGCACTTCAGGAAGCAAGCACAGGCCTTGAAGATTAGTACCACCCCGCTCAAGCTCCAGGACTTGTTTTTTGTGCATGCTGCGCTTTGGGATCAGAGTCGCTGCATGTTTTAGACGCGATTGTTGCGACTGTGAAGTTTAGATTGCGTAGCCGGATGCAAGATTCTTCATAGATGGCCAAAGACAGAAATTGCACGTGCTTTTGGTGTTCATGTGAGTCACGTGTCTTTTATCTGGAGCTGATCCGTGTGATGGCTGCAACATCTTGTGAAGGACGTGCAGCACCTTGCAACAAAGCTTGACATTCTGAAGCCTGAGGAGCCCAGTGCAGGGAACCTTTATGTGTCGGGAGCTTGTGCTTACCGGTTTGTCCATAAGGGATGCAAGAAACCTCATTGCGTCAGCTAGTTGGGAAGGAGCCTGAGGGCTACCTTGTGCTCATCTCCTGTGCGACCTCTGAGAAGCATGCTTCCTCGTACAACGGCCGTGCTGCTGTCTTGCGCAGCTTGCATCCGACAAAGTCCTTTTACATGGCGCGCATGGTGCACGGCTCTCGACTGATTCAGATTCGACCAGATTGGGTCTCCTACTTCGGCGAGCATCACTGCTTGCTGGACTGGGCCAGACTTCACAAGTTGCCAGAGGCGGAAGTCTCGCAGACGGTCATTGAGATGCTGAAAGACAAAGCCTTGATCCAGTTAGGCTCCAAATCTCGTAACCTTTCTTTCCTGGAGCTGAGGAAGAAAATGGCCAATCTCTGCATTCATGCTGTCCGTCCAGTTGACAAGGATGAGGCTTCCGCCAAACAACTCCTAGCCTTAGCGGTGCCTGGTGAGGGCAGAAACATTTTTGCAGTCCGCCCTGATGACCTCATGGCGGTCAAAAACATGGAGGCCGAGATCGAGACATCGAATCCACAAGAGACACAAAGGACAGTCAAGCTTTTCAAGTGCTCTACAGAGCCCGTGCGGTCAGAGAGGGTTTTGCGGTGGGAAAAGCATCTTGTCTGAAACGCTATCAGGCATGGTCTTGCTGCAGCATTCACTTACTGCTACCTCGTGCAGTTCAGTGTCCGTGCAAGGTTTAGCTAAGCTAAGGAAGGCAATCGTGCGCTCATCTGGAACAACTACGCTGCCGACAATAACGGAATGCAGTGAAGATTACTCCGGCTTTGCAAGTTTCGAAGCCCAGCAGGTGCCTTGCAACGCAGCTGGAGAATTCAATTGCCTATCTGGCCAGGTCAGTTTGAGGGTTAGACGCATTATGATTTCCAAAGCCCGAAGCATAAGAAAGCTATGGCAATGTACATAATTGCATATTTTTTTTTCAGGGGCCAAGGGTTTTCAGTGACCCTTCTGGCTTCAGTGCATTGCCTCGATGAAGATGACAAGTGAGAAAGAAAGATGGCTTCCTTTCTTCGCTCGGACTTGGTAGGTAAAGATAACAAACATTAAAGTTTGGCCCCTACCTGAGGCAGCAGTGTCCGAAAAATGGACCCTGCATGCACTTGCAAATGTCTCTGAATGCTCGAGCTAAGGAGATTCAGAGTTTCGGGTTCGATTCCCAACCCTGCCTCCACCCAATGTGCAAGCTACAGGCAGAAGCTTGGCAAGACCGTTACGACTTGAAGGAGGAGGCCTGGACTAGGTTGAAATCCAAAAGCAAAGAGGGTCTCAGCAAGATCCATGCCTGGATATGCAAAGGCCCAGGTGCGTAGTACTTGGGGTCTATGTGCATAAGGAACTGCTCTGAGGATACGTCTGCGATTTACTTTGTTGGGTCCAGTAGTGGCATGACTTTGCCCGGGCCAAAGCTTTTTCGGTGGGACAAGAGATGGAGCATGTGGAGCAAGCTGTGCCTTCTTTGGTTCAAGTTTTGGTTCCAGAGAGGTGGTCCTGTCAGCTTGGTGGGTGAGGCCTTTACTTTTGTAACTTAGTGTGCAGTTCCTGCTTCAGCCATGTGCCACACAGATGTGGTATGCTGTGCTATCTGATGCCTGGAGGAACATTTTGCAAAACCCATGCTTGCTAGGACCCAGTTTGAGGTCCACGCCACACAGTAAAAGCAACTTCCTGGTGCTAGAGTCTGGTTCTCCATAGCATTGGTACTCTGGCTTTTGTACAGACCATGTTCGCATCGCCCAGGTTCGTCTTGCTTTGCTTCGTTGGTGGTTTGTCATAATACAATACATGTTCCGCTTGGGGCCAGTTTGTGGGCTGTATCATCCCGCGATGCTTTGGGACCCTGCCGGCATGTTCTTGGGTTTGGTCTTTGCTTGTGTGAATCTGGAGTAGCTTGAAATGTCGACGTACTGTGTCTGTGTGCGCCTCTACAGAGATCGGCCTCTCCAGCAAGCGTGGCCGTGCAGGTTTCTTCTTGGCAATTCCGGTTGGAACAGTTGAGAAGACCGACTGCTGCGTCTTGTTGAGGGATGTTTTTGCCTTTGTGCCAGTTAAAAGATGTTAAAAGGATTTTGTACCAGCAGGGGAGATTTACATTCTTTTTCCTGGACATCACAGTCTCCCCGCTCTCTTGCTTGAGCATTCCAGCAGGCCGCAGGGGGGGCCTCCGACTAGCCCTTCAGTCCTTTGGCTGGGGCTTGTGCCGCCTGCGAGCCACCTGCACGGAACTAAAACTAATAATTGTTGCCAGCGCTTCAGGCTGTAGTGTGGCAACTGGTGAGTTCAAACTTCTCGGGGCGAAGGGTGAGGCCTTTTGCAGGATCAGCGCAGGGGTCAGAGGAATGCCCAGCAGGCATGTGCTCTTCTTTGCTAGCTGGCCGGCAGGATCTCCTCGCTTACCAGTGGCAAATTATGTAAGCCCTGGTCAGAGCACAAGGTAGAGGTCCGATTGACCTGTCCCTAGCATTTCCTTGCCTGGGGCTTGGTCGGGCTTTTGTAGTGTCTGAATCCCTGGGCCCACGTGGGGTGAATTTGCCTTGAGCATGTAGCCTAGGGCCTCTGCTTCCGCAGTGGCTAGCTCGCACAGCTACCCGGGGAATTGAGCTGGGACCTCGCTTGCCTAGCTGTCGTTCCTCAAGCAGTGCTTAGGAATGCCTCAGCCGAGAACCTTTTTCAATAGAAGGAGCCAGCATGCCAAGTGAGACCAGCTGACGTTGAACCCTTGTGTGGCCCTTGTGACCTGCGCTATAATTAGACACTTCCCAAGCAAGCCGACAAACCTTGCTTCGGCTGAGGTCAGTAGTGTGCAGGAGCACTTGCGTGCCCAATTAGAGTTGGGTTAGCAGAATCTGGGCAGTGCCGTCAAGCAGGATGCTGAAACCAATTTGTCGGCTTCAATTTTGAGACTACTGGTCCCGAGCCCAACAAGTTTACAGGAATGCGCGATGCTCACATGTCAAAGTGCACGCCGTAACGTGTCTCAGGTTAATTTACAATCAGGACTATCCATGAATGCTTCCAGCCAAGTGAATTAGAAGGCGAAGAAAATGCTCATGGGGACTGTGCCGGATAATCTCATGGGATTGTCAGGATGTGAACCCAGCGACAGAAGCCATAAACGAGCCACAAGCAATGTTCCTTGAATTCCTCTCGTCCACAAAATACCAAATCTTTCTCGGCACCTATTGATGTGGTAAACGTTCATTGCAGGGCTTGACAGCCCTGACCTTGCTGTCATGTCCTGGGCTAGAGCTGCAGGTGAAGATAGTTGACACCTGGTTGTTGCTGTATGAAGGTACGTGCGCTGGAGGAGGAGGGAATAGAGGAATTCTCCGATGGATCTACCTGCCTTCCGTCCGATACCGACAGCTGCTGTTCGGAGTCTTCGTCGCTGCCGGAGGAGCCTACTGCTATCCTGCATTTTTCAGAAGTGAAGACCGGGGGGGGGGTAGGTCAAATTCTGGTTTCGTTAATTTTGGATTGTATTTTTTTTTTGGAAGGGGGAGAAAACTTCAGATTTGTGCGTGGAAGTGTGTCCAGTCCAGGAGATTATTCCAGGATGCAAGGCCGTCCTAAATATCGGCGTAGAGCGGGCAGCAAATCTCGACTCACCCATCCAGCAAGCTAGCGTTAAGCCAGTCAAAGACGATTCAATTTTGGTTGGCTTCGACGCACGGGAAGCCTGGGTAGATGCAGAAGAAGTGTCCATCACGCAGGCAAGGACTCAATCCAGTTTTGAACCCCCCTGCCTCCAGGCGCATGGAGGATGTACTGCTAGACCAGCAGGTACAGGTTTTGAGATATGTTGCTTCTGCAAGGACATTCGCGTGCTTGACAAGGGAATCGAAAACTTGGTGCAGTCCGATGCCGACACCTGCAGCTGCTCTGTGTCTTCCGTGCCGCAGGAGGCCCTTTGATGAACCTCTTGAAGCCCCCTATGAACATTGGTGCAACTAAGGCTCGTCTTAGCCTCTGTCTAGGGGATGCCAGCGCTTTTCCTGGGACGTACATAGCTGGGGAATGTTCATTTACCGACTTATCCGTATGTCCCCATGTAGGCCAACAGATGAAGGTTGCTGAGTCTTGAGTTGCTGATTGAAGGTACGTGCGCTGGAGGAAGGAGTAGAGGATGTCTCTGATGGATCGACTTGTCTGCCGTGCAACGCAGAGGAGCGACATCAGACCGAATCCTTACAGTTACCACACGCCCTCGACGGTGATCTCTCCGGCCAGTCTGTAGTTAACACGCAGCACGAGCTGGACCAACTCTTTGCCCCTCGACCCTGTGCTTGATCAAGGTCATACATGTCTCTTTGTATGGGCCACGGCAACTATCGAATCAACTAAAAGTGATGGATAGTAGCAGGCAGCGCATTGATAGTAAGCCCTCCCATGTGAGTACATAACCTGGACCCAAGACACGGTCCCAAGTCGGAGAATTGACTTGCTAGGCACAGCGAAAGTTGCTTGCTGCCCTCCAAGAAGGCACAGTTGGACTGAACGATTTGATTTGTTTCCGGGATTGACTGCGTTGATGACACTGTGCATGATGGTTTATGACGTATGTCTTCAGACCACTGTTTCTGGTTTGTCAGCTGCCTGGAAATTCAAGCGTACCTGATGAATCTGGCAGATAGGTTTGGCAAAGCCAGTGATTCTGGCAGACAGTCATGGAAGTGGCAGCATGAATGCACTACGCGCAAGTGTAGCCTTATCATCAGGGGCACACGTATCATGGAAGGATATGGAAGGCATCTCTCTTACCAGCAGTCTTGTTGGTACAAAGATGAACGGGGAGTTTGCCAGTTTAGTCATGCAGCCTGATTAGCGAGTTGGAGAAGCAATCCTGTGAAGGCTCTGGTCCAGAGATTTGGCGTGCTGTCGTTGAAGTGCAGCACGTCACAGACCTTGTGCTCCATCTAGGCCAGGGAGATTTGGGTTTCAGTATGTCACCTGGGGTCTGGTGTTTCCATGAGAAAGAGGCCGCCAAAAGGGTTCTTTTTCAGACGGAGCAACTAGGAACCCTTTAAAGCCCCACCACAACTGTGCACCTTCCGCACACGAACGTGGAACACCCCCCAAAGCGGCTCTGAACATGTGCTACTTGGGGTTCCATGTTACTATGGGGGAGCTTTTCTGCAAACTGTTTACAAGCTGCCGTCGCCTTTGGAAGGCTCATGTTCAGGGTCTCCTCGTTGTAACTTTAGGCCTCCTGGATGTTTGCAGAATGCTGGTTGGTCATTTCAGGAAGTGCTGCACTGGGGTGAGTTGGCGTCCCACAGCTATAAACAACGATTGAACTTGCCAGATAACATACACATGTATGCATGCATGGATGTTTGTATCCCTTTTGAAAGGGGCGGTCGGGTTGTTCTGTTGAAGGTGTTGATGCAGCGCGCAAGCTGGCTAAACGGCTACAAGTCATGGAAGAGCTTGGGGAGCTCACGCTGCACATTGGTGTCGGCCCCAGCGTCGTGCGTAGGAGTGTAGCAAGCTTTGGGACCTCGTGTTGCCTGACTGGTTAGCGATCAACTGGCAGGATTTCTAGAATCAGGAGAATGGAAAATCAAATGGAAACTACCAAAAGGTTTATTGGGGGTTTATAATTTGATAATGGAAAAGAGAATGGAGACAATTGACCAAGACTAGGCCGAAGCTGTGCTCAGGTGACGAGGATGTGGATTTAAGTGACTTCGTTCCAGCGTTGCAAGAGCTGCCCAAGCTTCAAAAGCTGGACATTCGAATTCCTGGCTGCGGGCTTAGATCGAGGGCACGTGCTCCGCCTGTGACATGTTTTCAAGTTCAAGCATCGACTTGGAGGTATGGAGCAGGCTAAGAATCAAGTCCTGCACAAGATTTTCTGGCGTATTTGGAAGCCTGCAGATTGTGCATCACGTCGGAATCTGAAACCTAAACTCTGAATTAACATGCGAAATCTTTCTTATTGTGGCATCGCTTGACGTGCGTCCGTGTATACATATATATATATATTTGTATATGTGCATTTCATGCCTGCCTGCATGTATGTCTGTAGGTACATAGATGTGTTTACAAAGGCATGCATCCATAGATTTGTTTATGCGCAGCGTTAGTTATCTCTTCTTGAGAAAGGCAGGCTTCTTTGGCCACATGCTGCAGATGTCTGAGGTGCAAGGCGGATAAGTGGTTCATTAACTCAGGGTCCTGTCATATCAGCCCCAATGAACAAATCGGACACCTTTGTCTGGGAACCTCCAAAAGATCTAACGCAAAGGGGTCACGCCTGTTGAGTGTTTGGAGGTCGCTTCTTCGTTGGGTGGGTCCAGTGGCTCAGGGTTTACGGCCCAGGGGCCTGTCTAGGGTGGAGTGCTGGGCGCTGTCCAGGTGGCTGGGGCTGCTTGGCTTGCGCCTGCGGGGTTGGCACGTGGTTCCCCGGTCAGGGTTTTTGCTAGCATATTTCATGGGGATGTTGACCCTGACCCCAGGAGATGGTCTACAGAAATAACAGGGCTCCTCATTGTTGGCTCCTCATTGTTCAGGGAAGCCTGTTGTTCGCAGTGGCGACTGCCAAGGCAGTGGCGACTGCAAAGAGCATGATTGAGTGTTCAATGCGATCGCATGCGAGGATTCTAAACCTGGCACAATTCGCTGACTGCGACATGTTGGGTGTGGGTTTTCGGCTTGCAGTGGACATCTGTTTCAGGTCCTTATACAGGCGAGGACCTGTGTTTTTGCGCAGACGACATGGACGGAAGGGATCCTATCGAGAAATGAAGAGTTTTGTTACACAGAAGACTTGTTTGGAGCATGCAAGACTTGAAATATCTGCCAACTTGTTTCCAGAAGGTTACAGAGTTTCCCTGACAACTGGAGTTCCAAGATAGACCTCAGTGATTGCTGTGAATACTTTGAGGCCACTCCTTCAACTCCATCGGCTCCCTGACCTGCGGATGCTTCAGGAAAGGCGGCGCTGTCAAGCCATGTGGTTTCTTCATTCGTGGCAAGAAGGAGAGTTGCAAAAATGCTGCCAAGTGTCTCTTCTGTCATGCCTGCAGCAAGACGGTCCTGAACCCGAAGCGGCGCAAGGCAAGGCATGACGAGGACTTTCGAAGATTGGTTCGCGGAAATACCTCAAAGCTACTTCCGGACACGGCCAACAAGTTGTTTCACGCGGAAGAGAAAACTACACGTCAGCTCCTTTCGGCCAAAAGAGACTGCATCTGTGAGGCGTTGGACGGGTTTCCTCATTGCCAGGAAAATGCCGCTTGGCAGCGGTACGACAGTCTGCTGCAGCAGTGGGTCTGGAAGGTGAAAGAGGAACAGGCCAAGAGCAGACATCTGGTTGATGCAAGCGGTAGCGCGGCCAGCGCGTCCGAACGATCAGCCAACCAAGCTGCGGCCTGGGACGGCCTTACCCAAAATTGGCAGGTCTTGATCGGCGTGGATGCCATGGGTAAGGCGTTTCTTGGTGGCTGGCAGAGGGACAACATGCTGAGGGTCTCTAAAGCTCTCTGGTCATGCAGCTTAGCATGGCCAAACTCGCGATGCCGACTCTTCAAGGAAAGGTTACAGCATCTCGTTCCAGCTGCTGACCTTGCCATACGCCTGGATGGAGATCAGTTCCTCGCGGCGGAGTTCTGGGCTGCTTGTGCCATTTGTGCAGAAGATGCTTTATGGAGAGTGATGAGTCGGCAGAACAGCGACGATTCCCAGCAGGCATGCAGCCTTCTGCTGGGCGAGGAAATGCTGGGTCATCCAGCTCTAGTTTCAAGGCTCTTAGACTATGCGGTCATGGCTTGGCGCAAGGCATCGCAACATCTCTCGGCTGCTTTTGAAAGCGCAGGCATCGACCTGCAGACGGATTATGACGTGCTGGCCTCTTCGCTAGAAAATGTCTCAAAGGCTGAATCTCTGGATGGCAAGAAGCAGAGGTGGCAACTCTACCGGATGTACAATCATCCTTTGACTGCGCGACAGGTGGCTGGTCCCTCGGAAAATCCTGAAGGACCTAGCCAAAGCCAAGACGTAGCTCGGACAGCAGCAACTTTCCAAAAGCACATGCCAGAGCGCAGTATGCGGCTTTGTAGCCTTGCTGCATCTCTCTCAGAGAGGGCCAGACAGGGTACCTCAGCCCAATGTGGACTTAAGACCTGATGCTGAAGGGCAGGATCTGAAGGATCTAAGGTTTGATGGCGAGATTGCCGTTACTGGATCAGACTTGGCAGATGCCTTCATAGGATTGCCGAAGGCTGACAATGCAAGTTAGCGGCTCAGTGCAAGGCAACCAGGATCGATTTGGTTCTCAATCATCTTATGTTTGAGTATTTGCGTTGCTCAATATTTGTAGCTTCAGCCTGAGTAGTCATTGCTCGAACCTATCAGGCTGAACAAGAGGCCCTCCATCAACTTGAATAGGAATGTGAGACTTTCCAGATTTCAGATTTCAGACCAGAGGGCTGGTTGTTGTTGAAGCTGGCTCAATGGAGGCGCAAGTACGTAAGATAAGATGAAGAATAGCAGCTTTCTCATAAGCTTGCAAGAGCCTTTATCCTTAGGATCCCAAGGCGCCGCCAGCCTGTCCCACATCCCAAATCGCCAACGAGATGGGTTCACCACCTGTCTCGACCAGGTCTTTTCTGGGATGACAAGTCTTTGGTTGCTTGCAAGCACCATGTGCCGAAGTAGCTATTGCGTAGTGTTTGCCCTTGCAATGCAGGTGTTCGCTGGTCGTTGATGTCTGGATTTCGGCTAGCTTTCGGCTTCAAGCCCTTTCCGCATCGGTGTCCGCGCCATGGTAGTGAGAGCAGCCTGCATAAGTCAACCGCAAACTGATGGAGCGCCTGGGACGCTGAGCAGCATTGAATCTTCATAACGACACCCTCACACCGTCAAAACTCTGTACACCACGTTGCCGACTGGTGGAGCCTTGAGGCGGGATTGTTTTCTGCATTCATGCCCAGGGGGGTGTTTTTGAGAAATCTGACTCCTTCTGGGTGGTCCAGATCGCATGTAAAATTGGTCTATTCTGAGCGCTCCTTCATGATAGAAAATGAACTGGAAACTATTATTTCACCAAGTACTGGAATGTCTTTGTCTTCACATGAACTTAGTATTAAGTCAGATTTATCAGGGGGGGTCAGGTCGCCTGCACGCCCGAAGGCGGCCCCTTTAGGGCACAGGCATCGCACACACCTTACAAACCAATTTCGCATAAAACTCCCTGTGCAACAAGTTGCTCTCAGGAAATTTCATTCTCGAACTCCAGGCGTAAATTCACATACTTTTCTCAGTGGCTTGACCACAATGCGGGATCTTGTGAATACAACTAATGGCCCGAGAGGCCTCGGCGGCTCGCGGGCTGTCTGGGCCAGAAGCCTCAATTTCTTGAGCAGGAGAACCAGGGATCTCCGATTTATTTAGAGGATCTAAAAATTGCCTCGGGTATCTATACACAGTGACCGCATTTGTAGCACCAATATGGTGTACCTCGCCCTGAAAAAATTTGATTTGGAGTTTAGGGTTGTGAGGTATCGGGGTGCACATTCCTGGATGGGCGTGTGTATTCTCTAAGTATTTTGGCAGAGGCTGTTAGTTTCCAAGCTCACTCTCGGCCCTTGTGATTTTCAAGTTGCGAGGCTTAGGCTGTTTTGATGATGGCGGGAAATCCCCCAGCTCAGGAAGCCTCGTTTGGGTTTCGACTCTTCCGGCTGAGGGGGTTTGCTTTCAAAGATCTGCAGTGTAGGCATTCCCTGATGCCATCTCTGAAGATTCAAGATTAGGGAAGCCACTGATGTGGCTGATGCCATGACGAGAGCTCTGATCGAGGTGGGCATTCAACATCTCAATGGATCATTGACGGAGATCCGGGTGGAGCCTGGCACTACCATTGCTAAGGTTGTGGAACTTTTGGGCATTAAGTTGCCGCTTGGTTACCGCTCGAGCTTGGTAACTCGGACCGCAGAAATCTTAGCACCGGACAGGTGTGTTTGGGAACCGCAGGACTTGACCATGGTCCGCGACAAGAACATCATTCAGGCAATGGACAACCGGTCAGGTCCAATCCGTGAGCTGGTTTTTGTTCAAATCCCAATTGGTACAGCCACCATCAGGACTGAGGCGTTTAAAGCTTGTCACAACTTGCAGGAGGTGATTATCCCCGACTCAGTGACCTGCATTGAGGAAGGTGCCTTCATGAATTGCCATGCGCTGAGACATGTAAAGCTCCCTTCGTCAATGACGAGCATTGGGGCTAGAGCTTTCTTTTCATGCCGTGCATTGGAGATCATTGAGATCCCCGCTTCCGTGACCTGCATTCGTGCATTCGCCTTCAGTTTCTGCAGTGCCCTGAAGCACGTCGAGATTTCTGAATCGGTGACGAGCATTGGGGGTGGAGCCTTCGAACATTGCATCGCCTTGGAATCCGCCAAGATCCCGACCTCCGCGACCAGCATTGCTCCATCAGCCTTTAGGCGCTGCACTTCCCTGAAGCACGTCGTGATCCCTTGCTCAATTACAAGCATTGGGGAGGGAGCCTTTCAAGAGTGCAATGCCTTGCTGTTCGTCAAGATCCCAAACTCCGTGACCAGCATTGCCCGGTTTGCCTTCAGTTTCTGCAGTGCCCTGAAGCACGTCGAGATTTCTGAATCGGTGACGAGCATTGGGGATGGAGCCTTTGAACGTTGCATCGCCTTGGAATCCGTCAAGATCCCGACCTCCGCGACCAGCATTGCTCCATCAACCTTTAGGGGCTGCACTGCCCTGAAGCACGTCGAGATCCCTTGCTCAGTGGCGAGCATTGAGGATAGAGCCTTTCAAGAGTGCAGTGCCTTGGAGTTTGTCAAGATCTCGAGCTCTGTGACGAGAATCGGGTCATCTGCTTTTGAAAGCTGTGCAGCCTTGAAACAGGTGGAGGTCTCAGGGCAGCTCACAAGCATTGCGACCAGAGCCTTCTTTTCATGCAGTGCCTTGGAGATTATTGAAATTCCCCACTCCGTGACGAGCGTTGGGGATCAAGCCTTCTCATCTTGCAGTGCCTTGGAGTTCATGAAGATCCCAAGCTCCGTGACGGGCCTTGGGTCATCTGCCTTTGAGAAGTGCACGGCCTTGAAACAGGTGGAGACCACAGGATCGGCGACGAGTACTGGGGTTGGAGCCTTTCAACAATGCACCGCTTTGGAATTCGTCAAGATCCCAAACTCCGTGACCAGCATTGCTCCATCAGCCTTTAGGTTCTGCAGTGCCCTACAGCACGTCGAGATTTCTGAATCGGTGACGAGCATTGGGGATAGAGCCTTTGAACAGTGCAGTGCTTTGGAGTTCGTGAAGATCCCGAACTCCGTGACCAGCATTGCCCGGTTTGCCTTCAGGAAGTGCAGTGCCCTGAAGTACGTGGAGATTTCTGAGTCGCTGACAACCCTTGGGGACGGAGCCTTCTTCTCGTGCAGTGCCTTGGAGAGCTTCAAGATGCCGCACTCCCTGACCAGCATCGGGAACTATTTGCTCAGCGACTGCAGAGCCTTGAAGCATGTAGAGATCACTGAAGCGGTGGCGAGCATTGCGGATGGCGCCTTCTTTAAATGCTGCGCCTTGGACATCATTGAGATCCCCAATTCCCTTGTGCAGTGATTGCTTTTGCCTGGAAGAATCCGTGTGGTTCCGAAGTTGGTGTCACCCTAACAGTCACAAAACAGAGCCGCACTTTGTGGGTGTTGGAGCCCTAAACTCTGAACACATTCCATGACTACCAATCCCTCAACCCTCAAATGTTCAACCAAGGCGCCATCATCACTATTCGGTGAGCCACTATGTTGCCATCAATGTTCTCCCCTCGTGATCGACGCCTCTAAAACTGCCCACACGTGAGCCCTCAACGAAGGGACTTACGTTTTGCGGTGCACGCAGTGTCAGATTCTGGAGTCCAGTTCTTGACACTGAGCCTGCATGTCTTAATACATCTTGTATCATGGGTGCCACATCCTTCGGGATGAGCCTGATAGGTTTTGTTGCATGCCCTCCTTGTGCCCTGCTCGCACATCGCGGTGTCAGTGTCAGGAAGTCAGTTGTTTGGGCTGCGTCCCCTCTCAGGATAACAGTTGCTCTGCATCTTTGCATGTCGTATGGCCAAGCTGAATGACATGCATTCGCAAAGCAATCCAACATCCGAGCAGGCAGCCGCCTGCGCTACCGCAGCTCTTGGACCAGGCTTGCATGGAGGGCTTTTCTTGTAGCGGGGACCATCACATGCGAGTAGTTTGCGGTTTGCTCTTGCTGCCTCTCTTGCAGGGGTCATCTGGATGCTAGCTGCGAGTTGGACGTCTGCTTCAAGTGCGTCACCCTATTCCTTCCTTCGTTCCTTTCCCCCCCCCTTCCCTGTGCGTCTCGGCATGTCTCTCAAGCATTAATTGGGGAGGAGGTCTCCAACATGAAAACATGTATCTTCCTATTCACGACTAATCAGCGCAGCTTCCTGTTTGAGGGAACGTCTTCCATGCCCAAACCCGTCACCCTGTCCTCAATGACCCTCGCATCTCGAGGCGCTCCTCACTCGCCTCGTTTGACAACCTAAGCGTCTTGCGAAGTTCTTTCCACATAAGCTTTGGTAGGATTACTTGTGACAGTCCGGATGTTCACAAAGCACCCTGTGACGCATTTTGCACAGAGCTGCGCAAGGTGAAAGCCATGCAATTTCAGAAGAGCAGGCCAATCCCCATTTAAGCGGCAAATTTGGTGTTTACTACAGTACGTTGAGCAGACGAGACTTGTTGTAGCTGCAGCTTAGTGAAGCTAGTGGCTTAGTGCTGGAAAGCAGCAGACTGAAACATGGGAAGTACGTAGTACAGATGGAAACAGGGGGAGATGAGGATTGACAAATCTGACGAGTTGGTTTTGGGAATCAATGAATCTTAGTGTGCGTGTCTGCGCTTGGCCAGGCGGTGCTCCTATAGGAACTCGTGCATCGACCGCAGCTGTCTCGGAACTTGATGAGGGCCCATGACAAATTTGTACAATCTACACAAGAGGTATTCATATGGAGCGAGTGGACTTTGAAGCCTTCTTGATCATGCTGTTTAAATGGTTCATAAGCAGACCAGTCTAGATAGACATGCTCAAAACGGATCAGTCAGCTGTTCCTATACCACATGCAACACAAGATCAGGACACAGCATCGTAAAGAGGCTTTTGCCGAAGGTTTGCTACCCTGCGCCATGTCTTCTACGCGTCGCGAAAGGTGGGCAGACATTCAGGACACTGACTCGGAGCTCGAGGACTTCCCGTGTATTCAGAAGATATGGAAGGAGGAGAAGGACGAATCCAGTCCGGTGGACACTCCGCGGGCAGAATCTGAGAGTTGTGCCACCACCGCCGGAAGCTCTGCTGGGCAGGAAACTGTTTCTCAGGACGGCCAGGGGGTTTACAATCTGGACATGTCGAACTGCGCGATCCTGACACACAGTCAACGTTGGTTATTTCAATACTATGGGGTTCTATAGGGGTTATATATAGAGGTTATATTATAGGGATATTGGAAAAGAAAATGGAAACTGCTACCCGTTTCTTATGCTTTGACAGGACACAGCATCAGGCAGCCAGGGCGAGCCAGAGTGGACAGAACTTTCGACGCTTCAAGGTCACTTGATGGCTTTGGGCTTTCAGCTTGCTAATGCTGATGTTTTTCATGCGCATAAAAAACATCAGCCACTGGTGTCTCTGTGTGTGTGTGTGTGTGTGTGACGGCTTTGCCCTCAAAACACTTAACACTCTTGACATGCATGTTGCTATTGTGTTGCTGTCTTTCAATACATATCCACGCTGATGATTCCTGCGATACCTTTGCATGCAGTGCTTTGTACAACGTGATGCAAGGACTTGACGCATTGGCACGCAAGTTGTGGCTTGACAAGAATCTGGCGCATAATCAGAGAGTTGGAGACTAGCTGACATCAGTTGATCAAGCCAAGTGATCTTGAGTAAAGCTGAAGCGGTCCATTCATACCTGGCCAATATTCACGCACAGCAAGGTGCGAGCTCTAGTCTTCAGTGGCAGTTTCTGAGTTGGTTCTGGGTTGGCATCGAAGTAGAAACGGAGAAGCTCTGGTACTGTAGAACACTGAAAAAAGTTCAGGTGGAGGAACCTATAACAGATGATTAGTTAAGTTTCTGGTGCATTACTTGGCGTGTGTGAGATTGTGGGAAGCCTGGATCCCCGTTTGACATCAGTGACTTGCCAAACCCGTTCCCTTGTCATTCCACAGGGAAATCTTCCTTTCCCGTGCGATCAAGCACTTGCCATGGATCTAGACATGAATGCGCGACTTAGTGGAGTATAGCAACATACCGTTTCGGACATGAGGGGTGTCTGGTATCTGGCCAGTGGGGTTCATCCGTGCTCTTCCAACTTTAAATCCGAGCACGAAGCGAAATCCCTGAAACTTGAATAGGAGCTGCACTGTTCACAGTAAGTCGGTGGTGTTTACTTTCTTCAAAGTTGCAGCATAATTATGGTGCCTTCTTCCTGCCCATGCGCCTGTAAATCCCACAAGCTCTGAATGAGCATACTTGGAGTTCTGGTCTGCATGGGGAATCCGGAACTGTTTGTGGAATACATGTTGCAAAGGTACGAGGAGTCCACCAGCGCTCAGGAGTGGAAGGGAAAAGTCGAGAAGAATATCAGGCCTGGAGGAGATTCTGTAATGATCAGCAATATTTCTAGATGCCGCGCACAAGATGTTTAGATTTGATGCTAAATTCCATCATGTGCCGAGGGGGTGCGCTTTCCTGCAAATCCTTGTGCATCGTTTGCGCAATTAGGTGGATGGGGAGGTGGCAGGGTAGGGGTTCTGACCAATTTGCATTTCAGCATTACTATCCCAACTTGGAACGCACAGCAAGCCAGTTTGCTTTCATCCGCCTGTTGGCCGTCAACACGAGGAGTGCTTCTACGCTGCCTTTTGTAACTGCAGTTCAGCAGCGTTACTGGTGGTAATTGGAAAGGGGAGACGCGACTGGCCTCATGCGCGCTGCGCTCGGGTCCGAGGACCCGGCCTAGAGGTGGCGGTGGGTTGGACGGGCATGGCCCGCGTCTGGCCCGCGCGGTCGCCGATGTACAAACGACTTGCTAGCTTGTTGGGTGGTCTGATTAAGAGGACCTGCTGGGTGCGTCCGCACAGCGCGTGACGGCCGGTTGTTGCTGTTGCCTGCCTGCGCACACTTTTGAAGATAGTCATCCATCCTGTCAAGACTCAGGCTAGTTCGAGCTCCTGTATCTTGGACCCTGTAAAAAAGTCATTGATGTGCCTAAACCTTCAATCCCATGGCTCAGACCTTACACACCCTACTCCATTGTTGCGGCAGATTTTTTTGGTGTATGAGACCGCTGAAATTCTTTAGATTTGCCATCGTGGCAGTGGTAGCAACAGCAGAGGAGTAGGAGTAGCTGCGGTGGCGGCGGCAGCAGTGGCGGGGGCGGCGGTGGTGTGGTTGTGGTGTTATCGTACACCAGATGTTAAATTCTAGGGCATGGAATAGCACTGGGCACATGAATCGTCAATATTGAAAATTGCACATTGTACTGTTTTCTGATTCTTTGGAAGGTGCGCAGTGAAAGCCGCCATCCCTTCCCTTCGCGACATTCAGCTGGTGGGCTCTGTGCCTAGCCTTAGCAAGCGGAAGCTGTTGACGTGATGTACGAAAGCTTTGTAGCTTTGTTGGGGGCCTACTTCTTTTCCTTGCTCTCAGACCCAACAAACGAAGGCCCTGACTCTGGGTTGCAGGTAGGGTTTGCGTCAAGGCAAGACAGGGATCAAGGGTCTAGAGCCAAGGCAGGCTGCGGCATCGATCTTGCCTCCTCAGATGCTTGGTTAAAGAATTCAGAAGCATAGCTCTAACAATTCGCCCAGGCAAAGGAAGGAATGAGCATAATTCGGCTCAACTCAGCTGAAGTCGTTGGTGTTGTTAGGCATCACGCTGAGCGCATTTGACCATGCTGTCTCCTTGCTTCATGTGGAGACTTGACTTTTCTGATCTCTTCACTGTAGATGATTGCTAGCAATTGGAAGGACCTCGATTTCGCAATTATTGCAGAAGAGCTAGAGCCGGCGGAGCATGCAGCTGCAGACCTTCTTGAGCGGATCATTGCCAAACTGCAGGACAGCCCTAAAGCTTGGCATGCTGAGCCATGAGCGCGGTTGCTTCCCAAAGCATATTTGGTAGTTTCACCTGACAACCTTTGTCAATTATCACCCTGGTCAAGGCCGTATTCCAGCGTAGCTGAACATTCTGAAAGATGAGGGCTGCCTTGACTGACAGACAACCCAAGTTTTTAGAACAAGAGCCCCGCAATCTGACACCAAAACAAGCCATGTGACCCTTAAGGTGGTCGGGTCTTGTCAGGACCATCATGGGAGGGTGGCCAAAAATGTTGAGAATCCGACCATGCTCGTGAAGGCTGTTCGCTGATAGATTTCTCCTATTCGTTCGCGGCCCTGCTGTTAGGAATCACATAATGCTGGGTTATACAGAGATTTCAGGAACAGGCGCGGGATGGCGAGGGCTTGTTGGGGTCCAGTGTGCCTCATTTTGACCGGCCATTCCCACCGCATTCTCGGGTCCAGAAGGTTTGTCACTGGCGTAAATTTCAGTGAGAGATTTCCTGAAGCGCAGGAAGCCTGATACTCTAGCCTTTGGAAAGGTCTAAACGTCTGGTGCTGGTGTAGCGTGTTGCTCATCTTAGTGTATGCTGGTGTTCCTGATTGTGCGTTGAAGTTTTTTCTATGCCGTCACCTTGCGCCAAATGAATGGAAAGAGATTTGGGAAAAATTAGGGGTCCCTTTGTGGGGTCCTTATAATAATCAATAAGGACTATAGCATTTTTGGGTTTATACTGTATTGTGGCGAACAACTAAGGACTAGCATTTTTGGTTCTATATGGGGGTTTCCTAAAGTTAGGGGTACCTTCTTGGGGGTTCTCACCCATAATCAGGATTGTAGTATTTTGGGCCCTATACTGGGGTCCCGTCACCATATTGTGGCAAACGACCAGAACGAGATATCTCCTTCAGGTGCAGTCTGCTGGGGATCCGCGAGACATGGAGGTCTGCTGCAAAATCTCCGTCAACCAGCAATTTTCAGTGACGTGGTCTCAAGTTGAAGCAAATTCCTACTGCAGATGTGGCGTGATATGGGTATCAACATTTGTAGTTTCAAGGATAGAAGGAGAAATAACTAGTGTAGAGATGGGCGGCGGCAGCGCTGAGGCCGTCGGGATGTTGATGAGTTTAGGATATCGTTGCATGAGGATTGACAATTTTTTTTGCCTGGCAAATGCGATGTGCGGGGTTCAAGACCTTCCCTGCACAACTTCAAGCCTTATGACTTGAGTCGTTGACCCTCCTAGTGGGTTAATCTTCTGACTTATCAGTCCTTGTCTGCACGTAGCCGGCAGTTCAACAGGTACCACAACTGTGCTGCTGCCAATATTGAATTATGAAGATAAGGGGAACGAGTTTTTCTGGTGGATGACCTGACATCAGGTTAAACATCGTGATTGGCTGAAGCCTGTGCTGGACAAAAACAGCATGGCTGCAGATTTGATGCGGCTGGTCGCGACTTGGCTGAGATGCCGGAGAATTCCTGGCGCCAAAGAGGACGGCTATCACACCATGCTTTGGCGCGTTCATCTCGTCCGCCAGCTGAAGCGGGGCAAGAGCAAGAAGCAAGACAAGCCCCTGGCCACTGTGCTGAAGGACTTCTTCGATGTGAGTCACCTCGGAGACGAGTCGAATCAGTTCGGCTGGCCAAATGTCCGCATTCCAGATCCTGCGACTGGCAGGCGTTTCCCAGATCCCTGCTTGTCTGATGGCAGGAAAGTCTGGCTAGCATACGAGTGGAACAGAGCGTGGTCAATAGTAGATAAGCTGAAGGACACCACGTCCGAGGATAATCTGGTACAGGAACTCTTTGCGAAGGACGCGCCCGTGGCCTGCAAGGAGGGGCATCAGGCTTGGCTCATGCTCCATCCCAAGCATGAGGGACAGGTGACATTTGTCAAGCTGCCGGGCGATCCTCCGAAGTGGTGTGACGGGCGCCCGTATGTAGGTTGCCAGCTGGCACCTTCTGCTGAGCACCGGCACGAGGGCAGAAGAACCATGGTCGAATGTAAAGACGATATTGAGGTGCGAGGTAGCCTCCTCATTTGTCAAGTTTCTTTGCATCGAGCCAGCTCGGACCATACCTCGCTACAAATTCCGGAAGTCGACTTTCAGAAGAAAGATGTGATTCAACACATGCTTTCTGAGCAGGCAGGACTTGCTTTGCAGCATTGGTGTTTGTTGTTCGATGTCATGTGTCCATGTTACGGTGCCCATCAGTTCTGCAGAATTTGCAGAATCCATGATGCTTCAGGCTTCCCGTCTAAAGCGGAGGGAAAACCTCGCGAGCTCTGCTGAAAGCACGGTTGGTTTCAAGCCTGCAAGGACACGCTTTGCGCAAGTAGCTAGTCTAGGTCGCAAGCACAGCTTACCTGTAGCTCTTTCCGCTTGCCTGCCTACCTGTCTGCCTACATTCAAACAGCTTAAGTTAGCCTTGACACATGCTTTGACGCTCTGTAGGATGATGCAGAAGAAGAGCAAAAACACGGATCGCTGGACCGGTTCAAATACTTTAGCAGCCCGGAACACTGGCAAGAGCCGCTGTCGTCACCTTCTTCATGGGTGGCTGCACGTGGAAAATGTGCTTGCAGCTCCCTTGTTCTATGACCTGAACGGTGCAAATAGCAAGACATACGGGAAGCATGCGCTGAAGCGGCGAGGAGCACTTTATAGGGTCCTGGAAGAGGTGCCTGCACAGGAATGGGACAAGATCCTGAGCTGCTATAACATCATCCCAGCATCGAAGAAGTGCACAGACCAGCAATGGTCCAGCAGGTTTGGGCAAGTCTTCATGGCAGTTCTGCAATACGGGGCCACCTGCCACATCATCGTGGATTGGCAAATTTACCACAACACAAATGAAAGCAGATCCAAATCCTACCACAAAGACATCTTGAAAGGATGCTTTATTGAAGCTCTGCTCTACCACTGCAATAACATTGAGGGCTTTGCTGACACAGATGTGGTATGCTTGGCTTTCCCTGTGGAGAGCCAACTCTTCCTCAACGAGATTTTGCCAGACTGCGTTGCTCTCAGTCGCTCAGCATACTTCTGCTTGTACTCCCTCAAAACGTTCCAACCAAGGTGAAGAGACCGATGCGTCGAAGTTTGGCGGTATGTGGTTATATAAGCATGGCTTTGTCTTGAAAGCTGGAACCCGAGCGTACTTCAGGAAGCAAGCACAGGCCTTGAAGATCAACACCACCCCGCTGAAGCTCCAGGATTTGCTGGTTTTGGGTTGTGCTTCCTATGCTTCAGCTTCTGTTGTCAGCGCTGCTTCATCTTTCACAACCGCTGGTGAGCGCAATCTGCTGCAAGATTCTTTCGAGCTGGCTGAAGAGAGTAATAGTAGTTGCATTCCAGTTTGCCGTGTTGACCCAAATCACATGTATTTGATTTGGAAATGCTGCGTGTGACATCTTTTAAAGGACGTGAAGCTCCTCGACAAAAGTCTTGCCATTTTGAAGCCCGAGGAGCCCTGTGCAGGGAACCTTTGTGTTTCGGGAGCTTGTGCTTACCGATTTGTCCATGAGGGATGCAAGAAACTGCATTGCGCGAGTCTTTGTGCTTCAGCTACTTGCCAGGCGCCTGAGGGCTACCTGGTGCTCATCTCCTGTGCGACTTCTGAGAAGCATGCTTCCTCTTACAACGGCCGCGCTGCTGTCCTGCGCAGCTTGCATCCAGAGGAGTCCTTTTACATGGCGCGCATGGTGCACGGCTCTCGACTGATCCAGATTCGACCAGATTGGGTATCCTACTTCGGCGAGCATCACTGCCTGCTGGACTGGGCCAGACTTCACAAGTTGCCGGAGGCGGAAGTCTCCCACAGTGTTGTGAACATGTTGAAAGACATGGCCTTGGTCCAGGTCGGCTCCAAATCTCGTAAGCCCAAGGCTGTGGACACATCGATCACCTTTACTTTCCAGGAGCTGAGGAAGCAAATGGCCAATCTCTTCATTCATGCTGTCCGTGCAGGTGATAAGAATGAGGCTTCTGAGGAACAACTCCTAGCCTTAGTGGTTCCTGGTGATGGCAGCAACATTTTTGCAGTCCGCCCTGATGACCTAATGGTGACCAAATGTGTCCCGGCCGAGATCCATCCATCCAGTACAAAAGAGGCAGAAAGTCGGACGGTAAAGCTTTTCAAATGCCCGAGCGAGCGCGTGCGGTCAGAGAGGATTCAGAAGTGGGAACAGCATCTTGTCCGCAACCTAATGAATCATGCCTATCACACATGGTTGTATTGCCGAAGCATTTCACTCGATGCCATGCCAAGCATTTCGATCGTCCCCACAGCAAAACTAAGGAAAGCAGCTGAACGTTTATCTGGGGCGAGTACGCTGTCAACAATAATTGAGTGCAGAACGGAGTGCAGTGAAGATGGCATTACAAATTTGGACGACCCTGAGGTGCCTTGCAATGCGGGTGTGGAATTCAATGTCAATTGCTCGTGTGTTAGGATTGAAAACTACTTGGTAACTGTATTCAGGTCAGTCTGAGGCTTCCGTGCAGTTGATTCGGAGTACGGCTGTTTGGGCTGAATTGTCAACATGCTTGGCTTGCTTGGATGTCAGGCTGCTCCGCCAAGTCCAGGATATCCAGGGAGGTTCCAAGGGAGCCCAGAAGCGGCCAAAGCAGATGCTATCTTGCGGCAGCGGCCATGCAGCACAGCCACAAGCAGCAAAAACAAGAACACCTTGTTGCATATTGAAGCAGGGGACCGCACTCGAAAATTTACAGCAGCGCTTCTTCGACGTTGGTTTCTTTGATCTGCACGCTGCAGACGCTTAGTCTAAAACCATTACATGAAATTTTGCGGCTCACAATTTTTGGAGAACATGAGTTTGCTTGCGTCATTTAATTGCTTGGGTCAGAATGCTGTCCCAGGCTCTCAACATCAGGTTGCAAACCCATCCAGCACCAAGAATCGGGTTTCCCTGTGAACGGCTGTTGGCAGACGTTTCGTTGTCACTCCTCAGATCCAATACCCTCTGTGAAGGTTGGCCTAGAGTTTTCTTGTTGACTATTCCGAAGTGGTGTGAAACAGAATGCTTGATTATTTTTGGTTGCCTAGTTTTTTTGTTGATTTGTATTTTTTGCTTGTTGGCTCTGGCGCGGAGGAATTTTGGACTTGTCCATCATTTTTAATCATTTTCAAATGTTTCTCCATTTTCTATCATTTTCTATGATCCTTATATCATTTACATCGTTGTTATATCATTTATATCATATTCATGTTTTTATGTCATCTTTTTTACATCACTTTACTATGTTTTTCACCAGTATTTTCATCATTTTTTTCCCGAATGCGTAGCAGAAGGGTTCCCGTCTTAAGGTTGGGGTCCAGGGGTCCAGGAGGCGACGCGAGTTCGTTGCGTTGTGTCCGCAAAGCGTCCGC
>CAJNIZ010034969.1:35394-69414 GCA_905231905.1 Symbiodinium pilosum
AGATCCTTGCAGCAGAGCATCAATGTCTGCGCCGCTTCACCTGGGCGATTGGGTTAACAGAGCAAATTCCTTTCTAAGTGGGTTTCTTGAGGTCTCAGGGCCCTTCATATAAGTAGAACAAATTCCTTTCTAAGAGGTGTTGGACCATTTTTGCGGTATGGATTTGTCCTTGTTCCTTTCCTAGGCTGTGTCAGGGGTCTTCCAGGGGGCTCTGAGCTTGGCGACTAGGCTGGAGGCTCAAAAACTTCAAGACGGAGGAAACACAGGTAGAACATTTTCCTTTGCATGTTTTTGCTGTTTTGAGGGGTGTCCTGGACCCCCAGGGTCACCTCTGCGCAGCGGATTCAAGGACCTGTAGGCCTGAGGCTGAAGGCATAGGGGACACATGCCAAAAGCTCCAGTTTTTAGGCCCCTAAACTTGGTTTGGGAAGCCAACCTGGTTTAAGGCCCTTAAAAAGGCCTTTAAACCTGGTCTAAGGCCTTTATAAATAAGACCCCCAACCTGTTTTAAGGCCGTTACAAGGGGCCCTAAAACCTGGCGTTAAGCACTTATCCCAACCTCATTTTAGCCCCCTTTAGGCCCTCGAAGTCCCCCTTCAAAACTATCCTTCAAACCTCAAGCCCTTCTTTTCGATTTACAAAAAACAAAAGGGGGGCGAGATCTTTTAAGAGTGGCAATGCAACGTAACTCAATCTTTTGCGACTTGTGACTCCAGATTCCGACCGTTGCAGACCACTACCCATAACAATATAAACGAAGAAAAGCCACGCGCTTACCACAAAAAACTCCAGGATATCCTGGCAGCCCCCACACCCTCACCACAAGGGGAAGTGTTACCCTTGGCCAGGATGGTGCAGAAGAAGCCGAAAAGGGCATCGATTGGACGGTCGCAAAAATCATGCTGCCAACAAAACAGTGCATCTTCAAAACAAGAAGGTGACGACAGTTCTGCGTTTCGCGACCAGGATCCCCCCTCTGCCTAGACATTTGGGAGGGGGGTGAGAGGATGGAGATTTGGGGACTTCGATCTGTTTCAGGAAGGACAGGCGCAGATCACGCTTTTCCAGAAAAGCACGCAAGCGCATCAGATTTGGTCCAGTGAACTTGTGGGGAGTGGACTACCTTGCGCATGTTGCTTCATAATCATCACAAGCAACCACGGAAGCAAAATAACCAGAACAAAACACCGAGGTTTAAGAGACATCTTCGCATCTCAAAAGTGTCAACAGTCACAGGGATCGGGGCGTCTTAGTCGCGAAACGCATCGCGTTAACAGTCAGGAACCGGGGGGGTCCCAGTGGCGAATAATCGCAGAATTGTCGCCACTTCTGACTCGTCTTGTGTCTTCGCGTCTCAAAAGTGTGAACAATCACAGGGATCGGGGGAGTCCTAATCGCGAGGAGGGGAGAGAGGAGAGAAAACAGGAGAGAGGATAGAGAGGTTAGGAGATAGAGGAGTGGAGAGAAGAGAGGAGAGATGGGGGAAGAGAGGAGAGGAGAGAGAAGAGAGAGGAGAAAAGAGAGAGAGGAAGAGGAAGAGAAGGAGAAAAGAGAGAGGAGGAGAAAGAGGAGAAAGGGATGATCCCGGACCTACGTTTCCTAAGTGGTTTCGCCCGTGGGGTGTCATTATCGTTGCATGTGCGTGTCACGTGTCTGCATTCGGGTTCGTGGCTCCTATCTGGTTCCACCATTTTCATCACTTACTTGACTTCTGCGTTTTTTCTGTTGGCTGCCTGGTTTTTGGCTTTTTGGCTTCTTGGCTTTGCTTTTTGGATTTGTGGCTTCTTGGCTACGTGGCTTCTTCGATTCCTGGCTCCATGGTTTCTCGCTTTCTGTACTTTCCTGATGTTGTCGTCGGCGTAGTAGTAGTAGTAGTAGTAGTTGATGATCAGTAAGGGAGGGTTACATTTTGTTTGCAAATTGGGGTTGCTGTGCCCCCGCGAACCCCCCCCCCCTTTGGCCATCCATGCCTGCCAGTGTCATCATCCCGCCCTCCCCCCCTCTTTGTGCTGAAGGGGCTGCGCCATACCCCCCCCCTCTCACCCCCCTGCCTTGAATGCCATCCATGCTTCGTGTTCTCATGGTTTTTATAAATCATATTGTTTATCGTTTTCATCAACTGTCCATCATTTTCATCCTCATCCTTTTTCATCATTTTCATTTTCAAATGTTTCATTTTTAATGGTTTTCATGATTTTCTTCATCAAGTTCCTAACATTTTCATTTTTCATTTTGCTTCATCATTTGTCGTCATTGTTCAGCAGTTCTCATTATGTTTCACTTTCTTCATTTTTCATCATTGCTCATAATTTTCATAATTTTCTATCATTTTCATCATGTTTCACCATTTTCCATCCTGTTTCACCATTTCCATCATGTTTCATGATTTTCATCATGTTTCGTCATTTCCTTTTTTTGCATATTTTTCATCATTTTCTATAGTTTTTCTATCATGTCCTAACATGTTTCATTATGCTTCATTAAGTTCATCATTTTCATCATTTTCTATTAAGGCTCTTGGTTCAGGCAAAATGCAGCGGGGAAGGGGACAGCGTTCGTCATGGTTTCATGCTTTCTCTGGCAAAATTTCACACCTGGATTGATTGCGATTTTTGCCTGACTGCTGCAACATTGAAGAAGACATGATTCCCCGTGACAAAGTGACATCTGTGAAAGCAGAGTCACCTGGGTCCCAAATCCCAAGTCGTGCAGATTTGTACGGCGATGGTTACAAACCAGTTCTGCATGCAGAGCCGAGGGTGGTTAGCTTGCGTTCCATAGGCAAGCTCGGCGGGTCATCAGACCTTGGCGAAGTACACCCATACCGAAAAGAGGGCGCAAACGAGCTGTAAGAAGAGCTGCGGCTAGCACGCAAGGTGGAACATGGTATCGAGGGAGATGGCATGACTTCAAACAGCTTGGAGGACCCAGTCAGCCTGACAGACCGAGATTGCGTCCCCCCAGAAGTGTGGGGGAAACCTGTGTGATGGAACTACATAGAAGATTCCGTGCAGCCACCTACAATATTGGTGGCTTTTCCACCGATTCCTATGATTGTTTCATGCAGTGGCTCACGCAGTAAAGCGACTACGATGTGGTCTGTGTTCAGGAAACCCACTGGGGTCTTGGGAAGGACAAGGAATCAAGCTGGACAGCAGCCAACTGGCATGTAGTGGCCACAGCGGATCATGCCACCAGATTTGCTGGAGTTGCTATTTTCTTGTCAGCATGCTTTTTCTCATCAGAGAGCTTGAGATATCATGCTGTTTTTCTTGGACGCATCCTTTATGTGCGGGGCTTTCTTGGGGATTATCATGCTGATTTGATGTGCATTTATCAGTGGTCATGGAGTGGGGCTGTTGACAGGAATGTTGTGATCCAGCATCAACAGATTTGGACTGCGGCCAGCAGACACATAGGAGGTCTTCCTCAACGTAACCTCCTACTTGTGTGTGGTGATTTTAATTGTCCATGTGAGTCGAAATCTTGATATGTTGGTCTGGGCGTTCTCAAAACGACCGCTCAATCGCGACCTGATGTTATGGAATTCATGAACATGGTGGTTGGCGACGAACTCTGCGTCCTCAACGCATGGCAGTCAAGTAGACCCTCTGTTTCTGCAATGTGTGTTTTTGGGGAACAGCCTACGCAGATAGACTTCATCCTCACTGGGCGCAGTACTTCTGATGACCACTCATCCCGGTGTGGAGCCTGAAAATTTGAATCAACAGGTTCTGCAGCTTTGTAAGATTCTTTCCAAGCCAAAAGCAGGCGCCACATGACAGGGCTTGGCAGACGGCCTTGGTTCAGCAAAGTCTGAGGGACATGTAGATCAAGTGTCGTCGGATGAAGTCACAGGGCCGGCGAGCTTTTTCTCCAGCTCGAAGCTCAGCGGATGGCTCAGCTTTGCTTTTTGGAAGTCGTGGCAGCAACTTGATGTCGCATGTTTTTAGCGCTTGGCTTTCTTGCGCTGCATTCATGAGATCTCATAAAGCTGTACGGGCCAACGGTAAGCAATAGCGCAAGCAGTTCATTCTGAACCAGCTCGATGCAGCACAGGCTGCAGCGGAGAGGCATAACCGGGCTGAACTCTTTAGAATCGTCCGCAGGCTTGCTCCACGCCATAAACGTGACGAGGTCCAGATTCGCTCTGCAGAGGGGGCTTTGCAGGATCCATCTCAGTAAATGGAGGCCATTCGAGGATATTTTGCAGAGGTTTTCTCCACTGGTCCAGATGCATGCGACAGACTTTTTCAGGATCACATGAGCTTGGAGGATCATGGGCTAGTGAACTCCATCCGAGGACTGCGGCGCAAAGGCAAGGGCATTCCCAAGCTTAGTTTGCCCACGATTGTTTGGCGTGCGTGCGCGGAGGTTCTATCAAAGTGGATGGCTTCAAGACTGAATGCGTTTTGGGAATGCAGAGTTCCATGGGTTGCACACTGTTGGCAGGATTGCTCCTTGATCCTGCTCAACCATTAAATTGCTTAAGGACCTCAGGCCCATTGGATTGCAGGATCCAGGGCGTAAAGCTCTGGCAAGGCACCTCAATGCTCTTATTTTGCCATATGTGCGTCCTTTTCTCATGGGATTTCCCCGGTTGGGGCTGTCCGGGCAAAGCAGTGGATGAAGCTATTTCCAGAGTCGTCACGCGCTGCAAGGAAGTAAGGGAGCGTCTCAAGATGGGCAACTGTGGAGCTTGCCAAAAGACAGGGCAAACGGCCTACCTCCTGTTATGGGGGCGCGCAACTGAGTATCGACCTCAGCCAGGCATTTGATTTGTTACCTCGCTCTGGTATGTTTGATTCTCTTCGCTTCATTGGAGTTTCGGAAGACCTTTGCACCCCTCTTCATGAAACATCGCAGTATCATGTTGAGCACTCAGGGCATGAGCTCACTTTCTCGATGAGGCGCGGAGTGCGTCAAGGATGCACTCTAGCACCTACACTGTTCGCGGCACTCAGGGTCTATTTATCACATCTGCTTGCAGCGCGCACCAGTTCCGTATGGGTTGAGAAGTTCTTCACTATGTTTGCTGACGATACGCGTGCGTCCTGGCTGATAGACAACGTTGACCCTTTGAATGACATGGCGAAGAGTGTGAGGGAGCCTTATACTCTCTTTCAGGAGCTGGGCATGAAGGTCAATCCCACCAAATCGGTTCTCATAATTGGTGTCAAGGGTCAGTCAGCCAAGAGATGGATCAAGCAAAGAGTCCACAAACAGCAGAAACAAATTCTGCTCAACTTTGCAAATTTTTGTGCGTTGTGTGGACAGTGGTTCTCTGAAAAAGGCCTGGGTCTCAAGACGCATTACAAAAGGATGCACGGCAAACTCGGAGAAGGACTCCATTCTGGTGGGCTTGGAGCAATCCAAGAAGGACAAGCGGAGGCAAGCTGCAGCAGAGGAGAGCAGCCATGCGCCTCAACAGAAGTTTCATAGGGGGTTCACCAAGGGGCAACAGAGCTTTCAGGGAAAGGGAGGGGTGGGGGCCACAGCAAGGACTGGCGATTCTAAAAGAGCTGTGATCTTCGTGAGATTGCGGCCAGAGCGCGCCACGCGGCAGCCCATGGCCAAGCTGCTGGAGGAGACCTTCCTGGAGACCCAGCTCTGCGACTGGGAGCCGAGGAAGGATTTTCGCAAAACTCGGCCAACTGAGAAGGCCGAGACAGAGATGGGCCAGAACCAGACGAAGGAGGGCAAGTGATGTGCAGAGGCCCGCAACGTTTGTTGATGACTACTTTGCTCAGTCCTGGCAATCACTGCTGCCTGAACACATGTGCAATTGGCTGGCGTTGGTTTGGGGGATGTGCAGGTGTTACAGATGCGGCCTATGGTTCAGCGAAGCCTGGACTTATGCTATTGAGGAGAGGTGGTGCAATGTCGTTAGCGCGTGCCTATCTTGGTGACCCATCCTACAGCAATGGCAGGATATCGACATTCAGCATGATGCTGCGGAGTTCTTCAAATACCTCCTTGAGCAGGCCAGTCCTATTGCTGTCCATGGTGGAAGGGAATCCAAGACCGATATAGATGGTCTCATTCACATTGTTGATGCAGGTCAGCTATCTCTTCCCATACCTTTGCCGTTGGCTGGTTTCTCATTACAACCTTGCATTGATGAATCGGAAAATCAGGCCACTCCTGACTCCTCACGCACTAGGGTCAGGCCATGGCTTCTTGCTTCTACAGCTCAGGCGTTACAGCGTTGAGGATGGCAGTGTGTGCAAGAACCAACGTGGTATCAGCGTTTTGCCAGGTCAAATTTTTGGTGTGCCAGTTTTCCTCCGCCACGACAGCTTGGAGAGGATTATGCGCTCATGCCGGGTCGTCTTTGTCATTTATCGTTGCGGTAACAGTGTGCTCTCAGGACATTACATGATTGGGCTCAGCACGCCTTCTCATCTCTTTGGACTGACAGTGCGGCAATGGAAGTTCCCGATATGTGATGACAACAATCCACCAACAAGGGCTAGTGCCAGAGACATGCAACTCATGGCTGAAAATGGTTATCTGGTTGGTGCTGTCAGGTCTCATGAGTAATTTGCTTGCACTCCAGCGTTGCAGTGTGCTGCAGGGAGTGCCAACAGCATGTTTCGCTGCCCAAAGGGACCAGCGACCCGTTGATCAGAGCCAGTGTTGAAACAGTTCCGCCTTTTCTTTCACGGGTTCTTCTCCTGCTTTTTAATTTCTTGCTTGATGATCATGGTATAGTACACAAGATGTGGATCTGCTTTGATGCTCGAGCAAACGTTCAGCCTTTTATTTCTTTGTTCATTGGGCCTCTCTGCATAGGTTATGGGTGCTTCTTCAGATGAGTCCAGCTATTCAGCTGAAAGCATGTGTTCCTTTGACAATCAGGTATGGGAACATTTTGCTGGTCGCAGTGAAGTTTCGCTTGCCTTGAGTGTTTACAGAGAGAAGCTCCTGGCAGATGACCAAATGACCAATCGTGCCATCACAATCTGCCTGGATCAGCGTCGCTCTGTTTTGGTGGGTCGGGATACTCATGATGGGTGCAGGCCACTTGACCTTTTTCGGTTGGTCCTTGGATGCTGGAACCAACTTTGCAGGTCCCCACTGTATCTGAGCAGATGCGACTTACAGTTTCTGTATTTGCTGGTCATCTGGATTTTCCTTCAAGGCGCTGGCTTTTTAGAACACTGGCTTCTCAGCTTGAGATAAATCTGCACGCTCATCATCCGTTCCAGATTGGGTTTTCCTCCTGAGCTGCCTTGAGACATGGCAATGATTACGTATCGGTCAAGCTGTTGCGCTCTCTGGATGCTACCCACTTGGCTCAGCTGGAATCCCACGTTCACAATGGGGTGATCTTTCAAGAAAGTGACTGGAGTGGCTTTTTCATGGAATTAATGCTGGAGTGGCCAGCTTTTTCTTGTGAGAAGGGTTCATGGTGTCTCACCTTGATCCTCCTTGTTTGCTCGTTTGTTGGCGTTTTGTTGGTTCTCTGTTGGATTATGAACCCGCTGCATTTGCTTTGTGACGCGTCACGGGATGCAGCCATCAGGTGTGCAAAGTACAGCGGCCAAGAGCTGCCGAGCCTAGGCTTGCCTACAAAGTGCTGGGCGTCTTAGAGATGCTGCGTACTCAAAGTCAAAGTCATCATGTTCTATCATTTTCATGATTTTCGCATTTTTTCATCATTTGTCTACCATTTACATCAGTTACATCAGTTTCATCATTTTATATCATTTTCATCATTTTATATCATTTTCTATCATTTGTATACCGTTTTCATCATTTCATTTTTGGTAATTTTTCATGATTTTTCATGATTTTCCATGTTTTTTCATGATTTTTTATGTTTTTAATGTTTTTTCATGATTTTCATGACTTTTCATCAGTCCTCACAGCTTTTGCCTCAGTTCGCATTCTCGTGTGAGATGTACTCCGATTCCAGGGCCCCCAGCTCTCCCCCCCTTTCAAAAAAGTTACAAAAAAAGTCGCAAAAAACAAATCCGCCCTCGTTTTTTTCGTGAGAGAGAGCCGGACTTTTGGAGTTCAGGGTCGTTTTCTGGTGAACCCTGCAACACTGCATCTGTACTTCATGTGCTTCCCAACTTTTGGGAACCGCCCAGGTGCATTCATGATGCAAGCTGAGCTTGCGGTTTCACTGACATGGCTCCTGTTCTCGGGCGCCGTGCCGCACAGAAGCCAGATTCAGACCACTTTTCCATCCATGTGGTTTGAGCTGGTCCCCATTAGTCTCTTGTTGACCCCTGCTGCCTTTGGGCTAGCACCGTGTACATTTCAAGCCCAGCTGTTGCACAAGGCTATCAGGGGCAACCAGGTCCGCCAGGGACATGCGCACTGGTGGTGGAAGGGCGTTGCCCCTTTCGTCACACCCAGTGACAGGCACCGTCTTGGCTGGCCACAAAACGCCAACTCAGACCTGCATGGCCTATGATTTTTCAATCCCATGTGCGGTTAGGGTTTAAATCTATTTTCTTCAGGGTTTAGCTGATTTAGCTAAACCATGTTACACCCTGAACTAAGGTGGGACGTGAGCTGCATGCTAGGGAGAGCTAAGGAAGTTAACATCAGCAGCTCGAGACAGCCGGTGGCCCCGTGTTAATCCGCCAGTCAAAACCATAAATTCCAGCATGACCCCTATGTATCCCTTATATAAGCCCGAATGCCCCCACAAAATCCTTGTTTCATCCTTACATTTCCCTATAAAGCCCCCGTATATCCCTATGGAAACGCTCAGCTGCGTTTAGGCTTAGCTCCCTTCCTCCAATGAAGAAGCTCTCCCGCGAGAACGAAATTGCCCTCGTGTATGGCTGAGCTCCATAGGGTTAAGGGTTTAGGGATTATATGAGCGATAGTCTAAACTCAGTGTTCAGCATTCTTGATTCTGAGCCATTGGAAGCATGAAGAAGATATGACAAATTACGTAGACGTTTGAAGCATCGAGTCAAGCATGCATCAGAGGCACCTTTGGTTCTCAGCTTCAATCTCACGCGCTCTGAAGGATGAGTTCTCGATATATTCACGGCGCATTTTCTTCCCCAACAAGTCAATTCAATATGGTAGCCGGAATGATAGAGCTGTAGTGTCAAGTAGCTTTACCCTTGCCTTGAAGCCCAAAGTGTGCGGCTTTATTCTTGATTATTCCTGACAGGGGTGCGACAGGGAGCTGGTCTTCGAGCCTCTTCGGACGCGGGCCTAGTCAAGTGACATGTAGGCAGTGCCCAGTGCCAAGCACGCTGCCGGGTCGTGCGAGCCATCTTTTGATCTTTGTAGATGCGTGCCCATATTCTGCACATGGAATGGAAATCGAAATCTGCAGTAGATTCACTAGAACCCCGGCACGCCCACGCAGGTTTCAAATAGGTCTTTCTCCAGAAGTTTTGGATAATTCCTCCACACTCTTGCAGTCCAGGAATGGGTACACTTCTGCTGAAGATCATCCACAGGACCGGTTAGACTTTGCATGCCACATTCAGGCAGAACGCGGGCCGTTGAGACGACAATGCGCGGCAAGCGTGCCTACCTCGAAGGGTCCGCGTGAAGCTCAGCATAGATGTCCAGAAGAATTTAAATTCTCGGTGAACGAGCACGGCACAGCAGCATTCGCAACAAAGCATGGGTCACCATGCAATCTGGGTGCTGAAGACTGCTATTAGTACCTGACCAGCTAGCCCTGATCAAGTGGCCAACACTTTCCGGGTTCCGCAAGAACCATTAGTTTGTCCAGCAAGAGGCTGCCGATTACATCCCGGATCTGCGTCGTATTCTTATTAGCAATGGGAGTCTGCCAAGTAACTCAACCTGTCTGAGCCAAGGTCAGGCAATGAGGATCTGTTCGGACCAGCTGCTTTCGAGCTGGTTAGACGACAAGCAACCAAGGTTGTTGCTCAATCTTAAGGCATCTTAGTTCTTGCATGTTAGTTTTGCACTTGTAAGGTAGTGTGAGGGGCACCGTGCACGAGAGTACGTAAGTAGCCCGTGGATCAGCTGTTGGACATGCAGGGGAGCATTTGCTGGCCCATCATGCCTGCGGCCTACACAGAAGATGAATGCTGGGAGTAATTAATCTACTACATGTCCGGCGGGGTCCTCCTAATCAAAGAGATGGTGCAGCAGATGCCGCCCAATCATGTTGAAAAGAAAGATTTGAAGCGCGCAAGAAGACATGGAATAGCAGTCATCAATCACGTAAGCACCCGGGAAGTCAGCAGCTGTCAGAGCGCTAGAACTTGGGCAGCGTCCCATAGCAGTCGCATACAGGTGCTTGAGAGGAGTTTGTCAGATTTGGACCAGTTTACAGTCCCCCTTTGCACTCCCCTTTTTCCCTCCCTTGTTCCACTAATCTTCAATCACTCTCCCTTCCCCTCCCTTCATGGAGCTTGTCAAGAAATCCCAATGCTTTAAACTTCACGCAAGCTAGCTCTCTTGGATCTATCGATAGTTCTCGTTTATAGATTCGCTGTGGGTCTGTCTCCGGGTCACTTTTTAAGGCGTGTAATTAATTGTTGAGGTCTGTGGGGGGAGACTCCACCCTTCAACATTGATTCAATCAATAGCCAGCCCCCACCCCCCTCTCCCCACCAATTAAGGTCTGTCCTCTCTTCCCATGGCACCCCCTCCCCCCTCAGGCCCTTAAGCCGGGCTTGCACTTGCATTTCATTCGAAAGCTGTTGCTGAGCGCCTCAGCCTGTAACTGCTGGCTCAGTCTCTGCCTTCCACGGCTGAGAACTTCCCAGCAGCATCATGTTGTCGCACTTTCCATGTTGGAAGGCTTTGAAAGCTCCATGGGCCGTGACTTGATGTACTTGGGGCTGCTGGTGATGCCAGCAAATTTCCTCCGAATTTCATGTCATTCCCCAGCACCGCTGTGAATCCGCTCGGGATTGAACACATGGATTCCCCACAATATACTGCGTAGGATTCTTTTCTTCTTGGTTACTCACTTGACTGCAATTTAGCATGGGAATGCGCGGGCCTTTTACACACAAACACGCCGCAATCATGATGATGATGCCCTCAACGTTTGACCAGTGAGGCCTCCATTCTTATCAGGAAAGTTGTTGTACGAATTCAGAGGTATGAATCGGAAGATAACCCTGTGGATGCATTTGAGGCGGATGCGATTCTCACTTGGACTAGCTCGTGCTATCTTCCAGCCTCTTGACAGAATCCTACCTGACCCCAGCAACAGCCAAAGCAGGATATGAATGAGCCACGCAGCCTCTTCTCGGCTCAAACAAGACATTTTTTTTCTTTTTGTTAGGCTGCACCAAAGCTCTCTTCGTCCAGATTCGGCTTTGACGGAGAGTTTTCAGGTTCACTTGCCGGTTTTAGCAGGGTTTTGCAGCATAAAGTTTGTTCAGTTGGGCGGAATGACCTTAGAGTCTGGGAGCGCAAATGCATTGATGCGTCTGCAACAGCCACAGCCTGTTCCACATGTGAGCTCAGAGGTGCGCGTTGTCTTCTGCGCCTTTGGCATTCGAGCTTGGCCCTTCGCATGAAGGATGATGAAGATGAAGTTTTGGACACTGTCGGGGTCCTGGAGCATCAGTCCGCCAAACTCCTGCAAGATTTGACATGCAGACTTTCTTGGGTCGCTGATTGGGATTAAGAAGTTATCCAAAAAGGACGCCTCAGGGGCATTGACTGAAGGGCCTCTTATAGCTGGGCCTTACGGTTCATATGGCTGGACTCAAGATGCTGAGCCACTCTTGCAGTGTTTTGGCGTCTAACTATATAGGGGGACCCCTACTTCTGGGGGAAGTCACAGCGGCCTGAGCTGTAAGCCTATCCTTAAACACTTAATCTGAACCCCGCCCCGAAAGTGCACGCCGAGGATACTCCTGCGGAACACGTTCTGGTCTGAGCCCAAGAACCTGTTCACCGCCTGCAGCGTTCAACACACAGTTTAGGGACCGTTCTGGCGCACGGGATTTCGTTGCAATTGTATGCTTTGGTTGCCGCAGCCCACTCAGCGAAGTCTGCGAGGGAACGCTGGGGTTTCTCAAATTGGCCCCGGCCGGACATAAAGCATCTGAAGGCACTTGCAAGAGATGGCTCGTGTTTTGAGTGTTTCCTTTCTATCAGATTTTAATGGCGAGTCATTGCCGCTGCATGCATGCCATGTAGCTTTATACATTTTCATGAGCTGCTGACACAAGTTGCGTGTGGAAACCTGTGCGCCTCTTTAACGCGCAAGATAACCACAAAGCCCCAAGGTTCGCCTCAAACTAGGTCTCCCCAAGCAATACCTAATGTAGAAGCGAGGGATCGTTGCAGACGTTGTCAACCTCGAGAGCTGCTTTCACACGTGCCCAGGGGGGGGCCAGCTCTGGCAGCAACTCATCGAGCGAGGCAACTCAACAGTCAGAGAACATTGGGAGCGTCGTAGAGTGTGTATCCTTGCCTCGTCCGCCAGGTGTGTGTGTGTTGTAGCTCGGGATATATAGCTATTTTGGTGGACGAATGTGGCGTTGTGTTGGACACCAGCGCTTCTTGCAGCTCGGACATCCATCCCTTAAGCCTTGAGTCCTGAGCATTTGTATGAAACCTGCTATGTCAAGAGAAGTTCTTGGGAGCAATGGCGAGCACTCTAGGGAGCCCTGAGAGCTGGACCGTGGTGGAACGCGTATTGAGGCGCTCCCATAGCCCTGTGATCTAAAGCAATCTCAATTCGAAGTCAGCACAATGGCTGTCACATACGTTACCTACACAAGCTAGGTCTGAGGTAATGGTATCTTCTACTTTTGACCTGTCCTTCTTTTTGTGATGAACCCATTGGCTGCTGGTCAGGAA
The DNA here is from genome assembly GCA_905231905.1 of Symbiodinium pilosum. Lineage (NCBI taxonomy): Eukaryota > Dinophyceae > Suessiales > Symbiodiniaceae > Symbiodinium > Symbiodinium pilosum. The sequence goes on from CAJNIZ010034969.1 coordinate 48,184, forward strand.
TGGAACAGTGGAGGCAGGAGGGTAGAGCAGAGGTTTAGGGCTTAGAGTCAGGGGCTTTAGTGGCTTAAGGCACCTAGGTCAGATTTGGGCTTCAGGGTCTAAGGGGTTCCGTCTCGGGTGCTAAGGCGCAGCGTTATGGAGTCTAGATAGTCTTTAAATGTTCTGGTAGCTCGAATCAAGATTTTGTTTACCTGCTCTGTATGATGTTTTGTTGATCCTTCGGAGAAGCAGAAGACTAGGATGACGCGTGACAGACTCTTGAAGTCAAGAGGGTTGTCTGTGGTATGCGAGTCACCTGTAAGCCGCCTCGGACCCCGAGCACAAACGAAGCCTCAACAATGTTCTCCGAAGAAGAGCTGAGGAACATTACCTGTTTTGATCACATAGCAGGTGCATGGCAAGTGCATGATCCGTAAGAGGATGTGTAGCCATGCCCATGAACTCTAAAGCCTCAGGAACTTTGCGGCGCCTTCATGCAGCACGGCGGCCCCTCAGACGCACTGCAACATTCATCCCTTCAATGTTGAATGCCACAGATTCCCATCGCGCAATGTTTTACAGCAGAATTGCGGGGCAGTTTTTTAGTACACGTTGGAAATTCCGAGCTGATCTGGATCTTCTCAACAAGTTTCAAATGGGCACGCGAAAGCCCAAAACGAAGTCAAGGTCCAGTGGCCTCGTAATGGCAGGAGTCCTGTTTGGGTGGCGCTCCCATCACATAATCTTTTGCGCCAAAAGCTAAGATGGCTGAAGAAGCTGATTGATCGAGGAGTGAATCCGGACGAGGCAAGATGGTTGGCTATGATGATTCCACAAGATAGTAGAAGTCACGGTTTTCGACACGGAATGTGCAGTACGGTGTACAAAGCTTGGCGTCTTGAGATTGCGTGGGGTATAGCTTGCCGCCTACGCTGCCGCCTACACATGTGGAAATGAAGACAGAAAGGTTTTGAGCCTAGAGCTCTACTGCCATCGCTATTAAATCTTCTTCCTTTCTGGCCACCATTACTTCCATCGTTGTGAGTGTTCTTTACATAACATCAACCGAATTTCTCGTCGTGTCAATTTTGATGTTTCGTATACTTGCAGCAGCATCCAACTCTTTGTAGTTTCATTTTCTGATACAGGATCGCAGCACTGATCACTTGTGCAGTCTGGCGCGTATGATCTATACGGCTGGTGCGACGCATGGAGCTTGCACGAGGTGACCCAACCAACACCCCAACCAAGCCAGTACAGCTCCTAGTCATTGAAACTGCTACAATTTCTGGCTTCGTTGCTGCTGTTTTCGCTATTCAGAAACGGAAGGGTCATCATCACGTTAATTTTTCCTAGTGCTGTGGCGACATTGCTTTTCATTGTTCCTTATTGTAATTGATGCTGTTGCTGATACCTTGGTTCGCATTATCAGTAGTAGGGCCAGTGTATGCTTAGTGTCTAGCGGATTCAGTATGTGTACAAGTTGCATCCTCATGATTGAGCACTCTGAAGCGCGGCATTTTGCAGTTTTGTGAAACCCTCAAGCTCCAAATGCAGTGTCTTGCATGATTTGGATTCTGCTTTCAAATCAGCATGCTGCACTTTAGAGTTTGGGCAGGTGGAAAACTGAGCGTTTCAAAATATTTGGAACCCAATTACTAATGACAATACTTTGATTTCAGTTGTTTTTATCGTTGTTTTTTTGCTTTCGTGGCGTGCCTGGCAGCATACCGAAATTCGTGTTTTGCTCCCCCTGTCACGATCTGGGCTTTTTGATTTTGTTGATCTTTGTCTAGTGTTGGTCGGCCGCCCATGGTATCTTGCCTGATAGTCCTTGAGGCTCAGAATCTTCCTGCCGTAATATTGTCAACCTCTAAACGGCATATGCAACCACTAGCTTGCCATGCGCATTACAGGAGATTGCTGACAGCTGCCAGGTTACCGAAAGACACAGATTGGAGTTCAACGGAGGGTCTAGTTAGGGATGCGCATCCTTGAGAAAAGGCACTGCAAGTAACAGGGCTGCCTGCCTGCCTCAGCGCTGCAAACTCGGCCAGGTCGACAAAGCTTTACGCCTGGCCATCTTGAGCCTGGGCTGCATGCAACTTCTTGCGGTGGGCTGATTGCATCAAGTTAGTGCTGCAAGTGCAACAGGAGACGCTTCTTTGAAATGAGGGCACCATCAATCCGGAAGCTTGTTTGTCGTACAATTCCGAACCAGGTGCCAAGAGGTAGATCAAACAAAATCTTGAATGCACCGCAGAGCAGCAACCGAGGCTGGATCTCTGCATGCTCGCGGACTTGTTCATCTACAATGGAGCAGATATTGACAAGGTGCATGGCTCCTACCATGGTTCCATGAGATATTGAAACTCTCAAAGTTAAGTCGTGCAACTGACAGTAAGAGTCCCGCCTAGCTATCTATCGGGGGCTTTCTGGACAGCGTGTATTGCATAGGGTCACTAACCACTAATATGAGGTCACCTCTTGGTAGCTTCGCCGATCAAGTCGTCCTCCACTCAACCGTAACCTTTTCTGAGGCCTTGAGTTCAGTCACTGTGACTAGCACAATACCCAATCAGCCCGGGCACTAAACTTCAAGATTACGCACATCACGGCGATGAATCCTAGACTCCAAGCATTCGAACTCTCAAGGCTGGGATACAGGAACAGAAGGTCAACTGCTTCAGGGCATCACCCGGTAGCACTCTAGCACGAGGTTCCAGCTTACATATCCACTGAGGAAGGATGCATCAAAGAGGAATTCATCAAGCACGTAGGGTCCAGAAAGCTTCTCCAGTGCTTGACGGCACATTGCCTCCAATCCACTACAAGAGCCCTCAGCTCATTCAGGCCGACCAGATGGGTCACTCGCCCCTCTACCTGGCCGCCCTGAACCTTGGCTTGAATGCGGCTGGACGCAAAGGAAAGCAAAGGCTTCCCCGTGACAGGCTTCTGCAGGACCTCGGGCTCTATCAGACCTGCAGACCCAGGCAGTGAAAAGCCATGCGCCACAGTACATCATCATTGAACACTCCTCAATCTCAAGCGCCCAGAATATCTCGATCATCGTTCAAGTCCTTGTCCTTTGGTAGTTTGGGTCAGATTCTAGTCAGGAAGGGGCGCCGTGATATCATGAAGCAGCTTTGTGCTGCCGGTGCAGATCTCAACAAGCAGGTGTCTCGGCGAGAAGTTCTCACGAGCTTTTCTTGCATGCATCACAGTGCCACAGTTCGGGTACTCCGCCTGCCCAGCAGCAGTTGTTTGCTGAGTTGGCTCTTTAGTACAGGTGCATGGTCAACAAATTTGCAAGCTTGAAGGGTGGAGGAGTAGTCACCGATTGGGGAGGAGGTGCTGGGTTGGTTTCAGATTACACGACACCAGGCAGGCGAGCGGGTGGTCAAAGCAGTACCAGACCTCTCAAGACAAAGGGTATAATGGCGAAGACTGCTGATTAGTCCTTTTAGATGAGCCTGGCATGGTTGGAGAGATGTGCGTCTTCGTTTTGCCACTCGAATTCTGAAAGCGTTAACATGGGGCAGTGTTAACGCAGCATTTGTCTGGGTGAACCACAACTGCTCGGATTTTCGTGTAGCACGTGTGGTATGCATGCTGCATATGCCGCAAAGGATTTGGTTGGAACCTCTCCATTGATGAGCGCATGCGTGCGCGGCGACTGGTATGTTGTAAATTACCTCTTGCTTAAGCGTGCTGATGTTGGTGTACTCGACGATCGCAACCAGTCGGCCCTTCTTCTTGCAACTGGGTCCTGGCAGAAAAGTTTCCATCTTGATAGATTGTTGAGCTGAGGCAGGAAGGGACATCAATTTTGATTTATACTCCTATATCACCCCTATATAACCCCACTATAGTAGTTTGCATTTGCTTTTACATTATCCCAATATTACCCCCTGGGTCTGTATGCCTTAGCACTGACCGAGGCAGTCAGGTATGGATACGCGGACATTGTACAGCGGCTGCTGGACGACGAGTTCCAACATCCGAACCGGAACCAGGCTGACATCGAAGGGCAAACCCCTCTCCACATCGCTGTAAGGCAGAGCAACGTGATGATTGTGACTGGACTTGCAACAACAAGATGTTCTTGAAAGCTGGAAGTTCTTCAGAAAAGAGCAAGACAATTTTTCTTCACGAACCTGAAGCCTGGGGCAGCTAACACAAAGTTGTGGACGTCGAAGCGCTAGGACTAGAACCTTTGCCTAGGTGAAGCATCTTCTTGTGGCCAAGCTGCCGCAGACTCCTGCTGATGTGTTCTGCCGAAACCAGAGGACTCTGTTGTCTGCATGCGTTGAAGGCATTTTCGCGGTCAAACTTCAAGTTTGGGGATTGGTGTTCATCTCAGAACAACAGCAGCAAGACAGTTGCGCACGAAACCCTTATCCTTCCAAGCTCGGAGCCAGCAAGGATGAGCGGCGAAAGCCCTCTTTCCATTGCGGCTCTGAACGGCGACCTGGAAGTGCTGCGGGCTTCAATCAAGATCAGGGCCAGGAGTCTGCGGTGAGTGTTCTCTTTGCCGTATGGTTTGCCTGTTCTGTTTGCTATTCAGGGATTAGTTTCCCAATTGGGCTTGGCGGCCTCAATCGTCTGCGCAAAATCTATGTTGTCGTTATTGCCTTTGCTCGGTGTAAGTTGTCCGTAAACTGCTTCTCAAGCCATCAAGCGCAGAATGCCTGACTGAGATGTGTACAGACCTTCGCTTGCTTTCTTGGAGTCAGTGTGTGCAGCCAGCTGCTTGACATGTATGTTCAGCGAAGGTACCGTAGCGCCTCCTTGCACCTCCTGTGAATTCGAGGTGCTCAGACATCTTCTGGCGGCTGTTACACTGCAGAAGGAGGAGGCTCAGGGTGAACAGAACCACATGACTTGTCAGTCACATTAAGTCACATTGCAATAATTTTTGTGAGGCTGCGACACCACTGTTCATCGCATGCCAGAAAGGCTTCGTGGACGTTGTCCGAGTTCTGGTTGAGTCAGGGGTCGACGTGAATCAGACGCAAGACGGCTCCTCGCCCCTCTTCATCGCTTGTCAGAACGGCCACCTGGAGGTTGTGCGGTATCTGCTCCATGAATCTCCACGCAAGCCAGACAAAGACTTGGCGAACACTGATGACGCCACTTGCTGAAATTTGGGAGCACCGTGAGCTTCTTTCAAAGCTGATGGGCAGAGTCTGAGGCGACTCTTCTCCTCATGGCATCCCGGAAGGGCCAACAGAGCATTGTGGATCTTCTGTGGCCTCAGTGGCATGCGCAAGTAGCTTGCATATATTTATCGAACAATTAGCGACTTTTTGGAGGCTTTGTATTGCGGTTCTAGCAGGATTTCATGCTTGCAGAGTTTGCCGGAGAAACGCTTTTATGGGTTTTCTGAGGAGCAGAAGCTCTCAGGGGTGGGGGATGCTTTTGGATGGGCAATATTCTGGTTTGGGGCATGGATATTCTGCGGAGTGCATGCTCTAGCAAGTGAATGACCACGTGAAATCTAGCTAAAAGCAAACATGCTGAAACCTTGATGAATGTCTCATGGCCTGTTTCGCGCTGCCTCTAGAAAAGCGCCAAATCTCCCTGCAGTGTGGTCAAGCAACACGGAGTGATGTTGCACCCCCCTTTAGCTTGGGCAAAAATTCTGTCCCAAGCAGAAAAGCACGTTACACCGTTGCCTTGACGGCATCCTGTGCCGAGTGGCTTTAAGGATTTGTGAGGGGCGGCGTGGTGTACACTGAATACCTGCCTCAGGCCACGCTTCTTCTTCAAAAGAGAGTAAGGCCATGTTTTGGAGCCGCACAGAGGAAATTTGTAATACTGTTTGTTAAGGGTCCAAGTGTCGAGGCCTTAGTTGAGGCAAGGTACGACACATTTTTACCTGTTGTCGGCAGTCATTGTTCCAAACCATTCGTATTTTCTTGGGAGCATTTCCCCTGCTCCCAACCTGCAGAAGGAAACAATATTGAAAGGACTATCCCTCGAGGGAGGGCGCCATACTTTTTAGCGTTGCGCTGCACTGTAGAGTAAGAGCCAAAGTCCAGTATCCTCTGTTGCGGGCAAGGTGCTTGCAGATTCAGCAGCCTCGCCGCTTACTGGCAGTTGATGAAGAACCCCCACCTCACAAAAGTCATCCTTCCATTAAAAGGTGGCAATTGAAGCGTATCGAAACAGAATCGCCATAATTTCAGCATGCAGCTTCTATTCAGGGTTTTTCGCGGCCATGTTTCTTCATTGTTCACGAGCAACCTGCACTTGACAGGAGATGATCTATAGGCAGGTGAAGTTTCCCGTCGAAGATACTGCAAATTGGGGAGGTTCCAGACTATGCTAGCGCTTACCCTCTGCACCGCTCGTTTGCAAAAAGCCCTTACGTTGTTAAGTGCATGGCAATCTAGAGCACAACCTGCGGTCCTTGAATCACGAACCTGCTTGCAGCATATTCCTGGGAGACCAGATCCCACAAAATACCCTGCCGTGAAGGATGTCAAATTGCACGGCTCGAGGTCTTCAACAGGCACAGCGGCAAAGGCCGAGAAGATAGCATCTTGGCAGCCTTGTGTGATCCCATCCACGTTGCTCTTTGATTGCCGCTTTATAAACTCAACCTCAACCGCGCGCGCGCGCGCGCGCGCCAGAATATGACGCAGCTCTCGAGTGATTTTCCACAACGGAGCAGTGCCTGGGTTTTCTTCACCACAAGGTGCTATCCTGTGGCCCGTGAGAGCAAATCAAGTGGATCAGGCTCACAGCATCTGTTCCAGTCCAGGGTTGGATGTGCTATCTCATCTGCCTGGCTGGTCCAGCTAGACAGTCACAAGCATGTTTAGGCTGTTTAGGTGCTCTTGGGCATTGAGACGTGGCATGTAGGTCTGTCAAATCGAAAACCGCCTGGTTGTTTGGGCCTACTACACCCTCTCCTTGTCCTGCAACACCCTTGCTGGGATGGCTCAGCAGCCTCGCCAGCGGCTTCCATGTCTTACATGTTGTACAAGGGATCGGGTTGTACCCGCCAGCTGTGGAGCAGCTCTCAAATCGTCAACTCCCTGGAAGCCTACTTGAACGCCGCGCTGTCAAAGCATGTTACTTGCACAGGGGAGATCTCGGGCAGCGGCAGCCCAACTGGAAGCTGTACCAATCCATGAGCGGATGAGACTTGCAACCTGGGTTTTTGACCGGGCGCACTGCTTGCTGTGGGCTGCTGCTTGACACCCAAAGCCAAAATTGATTTTCGGACCACGCGTGGCGGTCCAGATTCCCTCCAATTCCAAGCCGTCTGCCTTAGGACCACGACGAAGCTGGTCAACCATCAAATGAAGAACACGCAGCCCCTTGGCCTATTGAGCCTTCTCATTCCTCAGGGCGGATGCGGTTATAGGCAGGCAACTTTTTCAAGACAGTGCTGAAGTTGGACCTGGCAGTGCTTGCAGATGTTCACGTGTCCCGGACGCTTAACGTGTCCCGGACGCTTAACGGAGATCTTGTAATGATAGGTCAGCAGACTAGATTGCACACGGCCCTGGATATTGTCTGAGAAGACATGGTCTTTTTTTTCAGTGTTCTCGCTCCCATGTACATCTAGCTCATGTAGTAGGATGCTCTGTGGAAACACCCCCAAGGTTCATGAGGAAAGTTGCGCCGCAAAGGTCGTCCAGGCAGAGTTCATGGAGCGCTTTTCCAATGTTTGGTCAGCTAGGAGTGGGGGTTAAATGTCCGGAGGGGTGGATCCTCAAGCCGCGGATGGCAGGTCGACAGACGCGTATGCAGAAAGACCAGTACAAGTACTCCAGCCTTTCTGCACAGCGTGGCACCATGCTGTGCATTTCATTTGGGCAAAACCTCGAGATAGTGTTGATCGATTAAATTCTTGCCGCACTAGACCTGGTGATTGAACTGCCTCATGTACACGCGCAGATACGAAACACAGACATGATTGGGTAGCGGCTCCAAGCTTCATTTCGTGTGGCATAGACAGGGACCAACATGGGCCAGGACGCACAAGTGGATGGGCACACAGATGAGCCAAAAGCAATCCACTTAGTTTTTGTGTGAATGGGAGCAGAAGATGAAGACAGAAAAGTGACCAGGTCCTGCGCAAGGCGCTTCAAAAACGAAGCCATGCGGCTGCTACAAGACCGGTGCTCAAGGTCTGGGCCAGGGCTACGGCGCACAAAGCTCAACTGTGTCAGCCGTATGCGTGTAAGAAGATTGCAAGAGATGGATGCAGGGTTCTAAGGGTGAAACGAGTGCTAACAACGGATCACAAGATGGGCTGTCGGTTTTTTTGAGTACTTAGGTGCAACGCACATGCTCGTTTGCCTTCGTTGGCTCACGTGAGAACAAAACTTTTCTGTGCGCTGCACCCATCTTGTGGAGCGAGATCTTGACATCATTCACTTTGGTAGGCATTCTGCCAGATCCGAGTGCTCTAGCTTACGGATGCCTTTTGTCTGACGTTGAGCTTGACCACAGCCCCGCTCAATGGATCCATGAGCGCCTGGCAGGCGGAAGAATGAGTGGCACCTGAGCGCTGTAGCATGTTCGCGGGCAGGCTTCCTTCTCCGGCATGTCTGCTTTGAACTCGACTGTTTACTTCTAGGGTGATGTGCTTGCACAACCTGATTATGTTCCGCAACGCGAGTGATCTGCCTTAGATCGGGAATCGTGAGATGTGCAGGCTTTTAGCTCCGATTCCAAGCAGCCCGAATTTTGCGTCCAGATGCCAGCATTCTGCAAAGGGTTCTGCAAAGGGTTCTTCGCAAATTCATTTTTGGTTATGGCTTTATTACACCTGGAGTTGTACTGCACAATTGAAATCTATCATTCAAAAAATGACGTGGCCTCATGGCATCGCGCCACTTGCACAAGAACTGCCGGCAATGCTGGTGCTCAGTGGCAGGGCTGCCAGCAGATCCTCAACAAAGCGACGGTGGAGTTTCCGAAGCTACGGGTCCCAGTCGAGATCCCTGCATGCAGAACTTCCATATTCGGGATTCTCTAGTTCGGAAACTGCCTTGCAGTGCAAGGTTGGTTTGTGCAAGCAGATGCGAGAGTCTCGCATCAGATCTCCTTTAGCCTCTTTTTGCACGCTCGTCAGCATGAAGGTTCGGAGACCAGGATTCTATTTCTTTGCGATGGGTTTCCGAATTCAGAAGCTGGTCAGCTCAGACAATTGGACCTCAAACGTCCTTGCCAGAAGCGATCTCAATTGTTTCTGAGCCGAGGGTGGGTTTCCAAAATCTAGCAGTGCTTTTTCAGAGTCCACAAGAGGATCAATATTGGGGCTCCCTGTTTGTGGTAACCCCCAATGGTGATCCTGCAGTTGTGAGAGCTTCTTTATCTAGATTTAATGCCTTGCCTTGAGACAGGCGCGGTGGTCGTTTGTCCACGTTTCAGGGCACCCTTTCCACTTCATCCCACGAGTAGCAGTGTACAAGGTCCTCACAGATTCTGTGATGGTAGTTGGCTGACGGGAGATTCCCCTTCAACTTTGGGTTTTTGTTGTCGTGAGGCATATTACGCCAGGGGTCATTCTTGTCTTTAGTTGACTCGAAGATTGGCATCCGGCAAAACAGTTTCTGGCAACTACCATCACGTGTACATATCAGGCCTGCAAGATGGCGTGACATCAAATCAGAGTTCCTAAAGGTCCTGTGCTTCTCTATGCCTCTCTGCCCCTGATTGCGCGAAAGTGGCAAATCTCCTTTTCAAGGACAATCGCAGGACATACCCCGCATTGACATAAACTCGCAACGCACCTGTCATATGAGTGGTACGTGGAATACAGATACGGTAAGCCTCGTTACCGAGCAGGGTTACTTTATCTCCTCGCTGTGGTATCCTATAAGCATATAGAAGCCCTCAAGGCGGGCATGGTCATGATGGCTAGTGCACCGAAGAAAGTCATTGATCTACCAGTGAGAGGCTCAGAGGCGCTTCATGTGAAGCCTAATGAGCTTCCTCCTGAGCGGGCTCTGTGGTGATCGCCAAGGTTCCCACTCACGGGTATACCACTTCTGTGGTGCCGTCGTGAGTTCAGGCGGTGCTCAGGAGTCGTCCTGGAAGATCGTGACAGAGTCTTGAAAAAGAACTTTGACTGTTTTCTCGTCATTGCCTAGTCTTATGCCCAGAGCGTTCATCCCATTCAATCCTGTAAATGCCTCAGGTCCTCAACCCGCTTCTCCCAAAACTGAGAACTCTATCCCAATAATACCAAATCTCTACGAGCGCCTACTACGCACCTGATTGGATGTCATAGCCAGATAATCACAAGACAACGGTTCAAGATTCATCGTAGAGCTCAGGTCCTGAGCTAAACGCAGCCATTGAAAAGCCCATGAGGCTAATGCGCGTCTTCCACTCGACAAAACACACGGAGAGCACGTCTCGAACCCGTTGGGCGGGCGCGGCTTGTCCGGTCTCATGAGAGGTTGGGCGTTGGGGTCTGGGTCCTGTGGTGAGGCTTCATAGAGGGTTTGAAAGAGGGTTTAGAGAGGTGTTATGGAGAGAACATGGTTTTGGGGGTTATAGATATGGCCCATCCCCAGATTGGGACCATACCGGGAAGGGGGAGCTGAGGCGGACGCACGTAAACCTTTGGAAGAGCGGCTGCGGCCGGCATGACAGCTGCGGAATGACCCATCGGAGGCGAAAGAGGCGGAAGGCAGAGTGGGGTCCTCCGCTCCGGCGTGGTGCTCGCCGAGTCCGCGCGCTCCGGCTTGGAAGCGCAACCACATCCGCACTGAGCAGCGCTGCATTGCTGAAGGTCTTCAGTGTCTTCCTCTTGTTGCTGAGGCCCTTGAAGGAAGGTGGACCCCACCGCAGCAGCACGTGGCGCACGCTCGACGGCCTTGTGTCTGCCCGGTCGACACTGCGGGAGCGGAACCATCGCGCTCAACGAAAGTGCTCGGGCAGTGCTCCGACAGAAGACCACGCCGCGTTTGCCGAGCCTTGGTGCCCGCCCTAGCCGCCTCTCGTGCTCCCTGAGGTGGCGGCGATATTGAAGGCCGCTGCTCCAGGAAGGCCCCATTGTCCAACCCAGACATCAGCGGGACGTCGCTGGCCTGCTCCCGGGCCAAGGGCATCAACCCCATCCTGGCTTGAGTGGCAACATTCCCGGCTTCTTGATGTCAGCGGTCAGGCTGGCCGCCTGAGCCCGCGCAGCCACGATGGAGCAGGCAGGCAGGCAGGCAGGCAGGCAGGCAATTGTGCCTCTTGACGCAGTCCCCCTGCAGGGGCAGCTCCGAGCATGCGTCGCCAAACCGGTCAGCCACGCTGTTACACAGTGGGCAGTCAGTGTCCGACGGCGCTACCGGTAAGTGGAAGTGAGCCCTGCTGGCTTCACGTCCTGGGCCTGGCATCAGGAACTGCACAGCACGGTCGAGTGAGACAGCTCACGCTGCCGGGTGGTAGAGGGCACAGAGACTTGCAGGTGGTGGGAGGTCAGGACCTCCTGGTTGTGGGGAGTGACTGCGACGAAGTAGCGAAGCAGGGTCGAAGCGGCAGGGCTGGCAAGAGGGGCGATGTATGCAGCGGGCGAGTGCCCTCGCGCCAAACGCAGCCCCAGGCCTCCAGCAGAGGTGGCAAGTGTGCATCGTCCAGGCTTCGGTAGAGAGGGGGCCGGCGCGCACGTGCTCAAGGCACGCTCGAACGGCACTGTCGAACGCTGCGCAAAGGCGACCCGGAGGAACGGTGGCGGAGAAGCAGCAGCGCGGTTTGGGGGTCCGGAAGGGCGCCAAGCTTGTTCAGCCACGCAGGAAAGCCTCGCAATAGGAGCCATGGGCCCCGAAGAAGGAGAATCCCAGTGGGCAAAATGCGCGTGTAAATACCCAGTCAATGTCCCTACTCTCCTGCATGTCACATTTTTTGTGGCCTTAGACTTGCGTGTGAAGATTTGAGCGACGCCAGCTGTAGGTCTCGTACGACCCAGAAAGTTCTTTTGCATAGTTCATGATGATCTATGATGCGGAGATTCGGAGATGGTCAAAGAAACGAGCAAGCCAAGCTATAGTTTTTGTCTTCAGCCCAGGGATTGTTGGAACTCTGCCTAGGAGTCAGGCTTGCAAAATTTTTCCCAAGCAACATTAAGCTGGCAGGCTGCATAAATCTAGGCTGTCTGAGCTCTTTATGATGCACCGCAGGTCTTGGCCCAAATTTGAGTCCTTGCTGGCTCGGGCGCCTGCAGCATTTCACATCGCTAGGTGCTGGACCAGCGACTTTGCTTGCTAGTGTAGGGAGCAGCATGGATTCGAGCTTATCGAGCTGGGAAGACCTGCGCATTCTGGAACATCCATTCCCAGACCCTGTTCAACTCCGGAGCTGCTGCGTCAGCAGGAAGGAGGGCATCGACCGTGACGGGGGCTTTCGAGTAGTACTGCAGTCGATTGCGAACAGATTTGCTGACCCAATGCGGTCCTGGATACAATTCCTGAGAATCTGCAAAGAAGCTGCACGAGCTTCAGAGGCTCATCTGCACGCAGCGGAAAGGCATCTCCGTGCCTCAGAGGAAATCAGGAGATTAATGGACCACATTCTGACGCATCTGCACATAGAAGAAAGCACCGACACCAAGGCAAGTTCGGGGACAGCGTTGACATCTCTATTCCTGTCCACACCTTGTATGTGTCTCGGGGCACATGGCCCTTAATCAAACCCAGCCGCCACGTCGGTCAAAGACCTTAACCGTAACCGACCTTTGGACCTCATCTGGGTAATGGTTTGTCATAGAATACCTGTACACCAAGAGAAGGATTTTGGCGTTTGCCTCAAACCTCCTGGTGAGCAGCTCATTTGGCATCTGCCTGTTGTGCAGATCTTACGAGATGCCCCAAAGCAACGTGCCAGCGCCAACGTGGAGACTCAGCTGCATTTCACGAATATTCGGGCTTTGGATTCCCCAGCACAATTTTTTGGGGCAGCGCTCGGCATCGGGCGTATTGAAGAAAATGATTCGGTACTTCCTTTTGGAGTTGACTTCGTCCGTTGATAGTCGGCATGGCAGGCGGCAGAAGTAGTGTTCGACCCGTTCGGAATCCACTTGCTACAATAGGCATGCCAGTGGAGATATTTTGAACAGCATTCCTGCTGATGATCAACTGCCCACCACAGCATTGCATATCCCCCGCAGAAACCGCCCGAACCTGCCACACATTAAGCTTTTGAAACGGAAGCTTCAGAATTTCCCACTTAAAGCCCCAAACTCCCAATGCCAGATCAGTTCCGGACACTCTGCTAGCCTTCCAGTCTGCAGCTTGGCACGTCATGCGGCTTGGCTTGGATTGCTTGCCTACCAGCTTTGACCCATCATTTTTTGGCACCACCAGGTTTCGAATCCCTTCATAGAGCATCACTATCTTCCGATCCCCAAACGTTCTCAGCTAAGCCTAAACTTCTTTGCAGGAGGCCCCCGTGGCCAGAAGCCATCACTAGCCCCGCAAAGTAAAGACAACAACAGCTTCCAAATGGTGCGGAAAGGGTCGGGAATCTATCCTTCTCGGACCTTAGTCCCGACAGCAACTGAAAATCATGTATGCTTGAAAAGCGTCTCGACGCTGAGCTTTGAAGTTTGTTGTGGTCCTGACGCTTTTGTCGTCTTTCATGGCTTTCTGGGAGCAGGTTCGCTGCAGGCCTCTCAGGACATTAGTGCCTGTTTCTTCTCGGGGCCTCCTATGCATTCTTTTTATGGAATCCCTGGCACCACTGGTTGACCTGCCAGCTGGACCAGCTGGGCTGGACACTTGTAATGGATCTCGCTCAACTATAATTTGATCATGAGGATTGTGTGGGCTGTTGTCCCTGGCAACACTTGCGACGATACACGTTAGGCTGATTGCTTTGTGCAGTTGTTGCTGGTCGCATCTTTTTAATCGTGCTGATGCTGATCACGGCCATGATGACCTACTTTGCCAGCATGGATTCTTCTGCTTGCAAACCAGAAGGTGAGAGGCGCTGCTGTGCTGCTGTGCCGTGGTTTGCGAAAATGGATGCGGTGCAGCCCGAGTTGCCCTCTAAAGTTCCGAAGTGGCGAGACCTTTGTTTGGAGGGTGATTTTTTTTTTTCGTTCTTTGTTCTTCCTTTTTCTTGGCAACAGCTTTTTATTTGCAAATGGAGGAGGGGGGGGGCTGCAGCCACGCTTCAGGTCCCCCGCTTGTATAGGTGTGCAATCCTGCAGGAATTGCTTCAGGACCCATGTTCATCTAGTTAAGACCTGGTCTAGGAGCCTTGTGTTTGCAAATGGGGGAGGCCTCTCCCCCAATTCTCCCGTCATCCCCACTCCTTTGCGCAAGAGCAAGCACTGGCGTGGAGAGCCCCCACATTTTTGATGAAATGGCGGGAGCGTGCTCGCATTTTTGCTCAAAAGCAAGCTCCGGCGTGGATCATCCTCACATGTTGCATCAAAATTGAGCTCTCGCTTGCAGCATCTTCCCAAAAGGGAAACAAGGAAGACAAACAAAGGGAGCAAAACAGGAAAATGAGGGAAGACAAGAATCAAACCTTTTGTTTTGCAGCAGTCATCAGAAAAAGCAAGTGCTTCATTACGAAAGCTCTCTTCCAAAGCTTTCGTTTCAGGCCCAGGCGGACCCCAGAGTGAGGACCGATTTTGGAGCCTGCCATGCATGGTTCAAACGGCATGTTTAGCCAACGAGATCCTGGCTGATCACGGATGCCCCCTGCTCTCCTTCGCTACTGCCTCATCTTCCCCGTCCATCTTCATGAACTTTCGTCCCCCCCTGGGCGCAAGTTCTTTGTGAGCGTCTTCATGCAGAGCGCGCATGTCCTAGTCTTTGTCATCCCAGGAAGCCGTGGAGGTGCGGCAATGTGCAACAGGGACAGGACGTGCATTTCCTATATCGCTGCCGCCGCAACGCTTGTTCATTCCGACCAGCGGTTTGCCGCTGCCCTTCTTGCTCCGGTCCTTGCACGCTGGACCGCAAACTTTGTTCAGTTTATTGGCAAATACACGAGGCCTTTACAACAAGATGGGTGGATGTGTCCGTAGTAGTTCGCTAAAGTCAAACTAGAGGTGTACTCTTCATCCCAAGTGAGATTTGCTTCTTTTTGAAAGCTTCCCTCAGCCTTCGTCTGAGCCCAGCTTTGCTGATCTGGGGGAGGGGAAACCCCCAGAAGTGGTTAAACTTGGTTGTGCTTCGCGGGCCAGTGTGATGCGGTTTCGGGGTGCAGTTTCGGGGCCCAGGGAGGCTGTTTGGGACGCCAGACCGCAGCTTTTTAGGCACGTGGAAGCCGTTCTTGGGCATGCGGAGGCCGTTCGCGCCGCTTCATGAAAAGATGCCCGCGCCAGTTTGCACCCTGCTTCGTGCGCGCAAGTTTTTTTCCGCACGGGAATTTGTAGTTGTAAGCACGTCTCTCTGGCGGATAGTCGATGATCCAGACATGATTCATAGGAGCGACTCGGCATTGGATTTAGATTTTTTGATCAGAAGAGCCATGCGCTGGCGTTCGAAATCGCGTTGCGGTGGCATTGTTGAGCCTGCTTTTCGCCCAAAGGGGTAATGACACCCCACACCCAGAAGCCTAAATGTTGAAACCCCGCTTCCTTAACCTTTGCAGCTACAAATCCTCCCTTCCTGATTAGCAACTCCTTGCATTAGAAAAAAAAAGCCGCTGAGCCCGTAAAGTCTGAATCTGCAAGGCAATCTGTCCGCTGCTTGGAGAGGTGGTACGAGGCCACGACTCAGCTTTCGTTTAAATAACGTTTGTAGTGTTTGGGCCTCCTTGGGCTCGCATGAAATACCTGTACATCCCTGCGACAATTCATACTATTCGGCAGTGGGGGTGTGAGGGGTAATTAGGATTAGGCCCGCACTAAATACATATGCTTGGGCCTAAAGAATTCGCACTAACTTCTTTTGAATCTAAGTTGTACACTGTTGGGGGTTTGGGTTGGACGGTGAAGGGGTTTAGGGTGGACAGACAGGGAGGGTGTGCTGCCAAAATCCGTAAGATGCAGCGTTTAAGCGGATGAGCTGCGGGCGGTGGGCGGTGGGTGGTGGGCAGTGAGGGCGGTGAGACTATGCGGCGGGCAGTGGGGGGTGTGAGGATAACGAGGGACTGCAGGGGGGTAGGTAGAAAGGAGGGGCCGGGGTCCGCTGGGAGGTGTAAGGGGTTGGGCCTTTTCTAGGCTCGCATTACAAGCCTTCTTTTGCGACATACTGCCAGGCGGGTGGGTAACTACTGTTAGGGAGGGGCTGGGATGGATATAAGAGGCGGGCTGGTCCAGGGATTGGAAAGTTGAAGGAAAGGAGGTGCGAATTGTGAGAGAGCAAAGAGCAGTGCCGACATGGTCGTGGATCCGGAGCAGAAGTATGAACACAGCTTCACGTGCGCTGACCCGGAAGGGGTCGGCGGATTACGTGTGAGCAGAGAATGTGGGTTACCCTCCACATTACTCGTCGACTTCATGGCCAAGCGTCAATTTTTGCAGCTGTTTTGCCGCAGGACCTGTGCATGCATAGTGGGGCCAGCCTGGTTTTCGCGTCGGCGCAGAGCCATGGCAGCTAAAGGTGACGTCAGGAATCCGTAGTCGATTTGGCGCTTCAGCCTTGTAGTACCGTCAATCTGAGTTCTTTCTGAATCGCTGCAGGCTTTGCAGCTTGTTTCGCATAGCGTGTCTCCATCCTTTGCATTGTGACTTGCCAACATCTAAACCGGCGGTTGTTGAAGAGTCGGGTTGCACATGCTTGCAAGGCTCGGGTTGCGCTGAGCGGTCTCTAAACGTATATTTATGGCAAGGAGGTATGAAGTGCCGGTCTATCCGTCTATGACACGTGGAAATGCCACATGCCAAGGAACAACCACTTGGACGTCATGAAGGCTCTTGTGTGGTATGGCAGCGATGCGACATTGTGCCTTAGGAGCTGCCGGGATTCCCAAACAAGGAAATACTGATCTATGTCCATTAATGAGATGGGGAACATGGACAGTAGCTCATGTGGGTTAGGTAGGGTGTAGGGTTTATGATGTTTGGTTCACCGATGGGAGGAAGCTGCACAAAGAGGTTTGTCTCATAATGCTCGAGCTCACGCATAGAGAAATCTTAACTGCACATGACGGGATGCAAGCTTTTACGCGTCGCAGCAGTGTTGGTTTGGGAATGAGAACGGTCGACCAGCAACCTGCATAGGAGCGGTGTGAGCCCCGTCTACATTGCTGCCCAAAACGGTGATCTGGAAGTGCCGCGAGCTTTCCAGACTTTTGACAGGTTCCAACACTACTTCATTCACTGCTGATAGAATGCATCGACATTTTGTGCAGAAGTCACGTTGCCGATTTTTTTGTTAGTTCGGTTTCTGTCCTTAAGCTGTGGGTGTCAACGTATGCTTCAGTGTGTGAGTGAGCTGCAACTCTGAAGGAAAGCCAACAAGCGATAGATGTCGCTATCATTTTCAGCTTTGCATATTTCTTCATGACTAGAGTGACTAGAGATTTATACCAGATCGAGCCATGGTGGGTAGCCGCAGGCGACTCCGACCATGTGAGCTATAGTCTAAACTACGTCAAATGGGTTATACAGGGGATTATATAGGGGATTACTATAGGAGTTTTGGGTATTTCGCATGTGTTTTGTTTGCCATCGCCAAGGCGCTCAAGTACCTGCTGCAGGAGGCCCCTGAAGAGCATGGGTCCCGCGCAAAGCAGGCTGGGTGCAGGACAGGAAAAGGGATGAGCCCGTATGTAGCCCCTATATAATACCTAAAAAACCTCTATGTATCCGTATGTACCCCTATAACTCAACAGAACAGTGGAGACCCCTGTGGTATGCTGTGCCTGATTTGAGGCATCAGCTCCTGAGGACCGCCACGGACGTGAGATGCTAAGCCAGAAGATTCGTCAACTTCTGGACAAGCCGGCCGTTCGGATGTATTCTTATTTTGGATCATAATCCCGATATTCCTGGGAGTGTTTTATCAATGATTTTGAGTGGTAATCCCTATACACTCCCTATCTATAAAACCATCCAAACTTGATGTGTATAGGGCCCCCCCAAACCTATTCCAGGCTGTTGGGGAGGCCACGCCTTTGTTCATCGCCTGCCAGATCCTGGGTTGCTGTTAAGGAATTTAAGTTACCATAGCACGGGTATAGAGTACTTAGTAGGCTTTCTCTATTTTCGTAACTTACTTTAAGATCCTTAACAGCAACCCAGGAACGGCAACGATAAAGTCGTTGCACTGCTCCTGGAGATGAAAGCCGAGTATACGTGTACTGAGGATGGCTCAAGTCCACTGCTCGTGGCAGCCCAGAACGGCCACCTACCAGTTGCGGGGTTGCTGTTAATCAAGGAATTTGGATTAAGTTGCCACAACCCTACAAGGGAGAATCAAATGGAAAATGACATGGAAACTGGGGAAACTTGGGATTTAAGGAACATATTTTAAGTTGTTATATTGGAGAAACCCGAATCCTGATGTTTACCATATTCCCATATTATGGTGACTTAATCTAAGCTCCTTAGCAGCAACCCAGGTTGTGAAGGTCCTGTGGCGCGAGATTGGAGAGGATGTTGGGCCGAATAGAGCCAAACGAGGTGGCACAACTCCTCTGTACATTGCCTGCCAGAATGGACATTTCAGCATGGTGCAGATGCTTATTGAGCTTCGGGCAGAGGTCAACAAAAGCCTCCAGACGCTGGAGACGCCTCTGTTCATTGCATGCCAGGGAGGATTCCTGGAGGAGGTCCGAGTTCTGGTTGAAGCAAAGGCAAAAGTCAATGAGGCCAAGCAGGGCGGGGCTTCCCCTCTTTACGTCGCTTGTCAGAAGGGGCATGTGGAGGTGGTGCGATACTTGCTCTGTCCCTCATGAACCTCAAGTCAGAATCCAGACAAAGACTTGGCCAACAGCAACAATGCCACTTGGTGGAAGTGAGGTAGTGTTTGGCTATCACTCACATGGTAGTTTCCCCGAAATAGGGGGACCCCAATATAGATCCCCAAAATATTATCGTCCTCATTACAGGGACCCGCAAGAAGGTACCCTTAATTTAGCAAACCTGCATAACTCAAATCATCCGGATCAGGCGCTATATGAGCCCAGTTTCCTTTTCATTGGCCATTCTCCCTTCCATTTCATTCTCAATTGATGGGGGTGATCTCCCTAGACCCTAAACCCTAAATAGTAGCTTCCATTTTCTTTCCCGCTATCCTTCATAATCCTAGGTAGACCTATATAAACATAACCCAACGTAAGTCCCATTTATCCCTATATAATCCCTATATAACTCCTATATATCCCATCCTGAACCCCAAACCATAAACCAACCCTAATCTACAAACCCTATAGATTTCTATATCAAACTCTGGACCAATCTTCCAGGCAACTCCCCTCTTTATCGCGTCCCAGAAGGGCCAAGAGGCTATCGTGGAGCTGCTAGGTTGCTGTTAAGAAACTTGAAGAAAGTTGTCACATTTTTTTATTCTGATGGTTTAGGGTTGAAGGAACTTAAATTGAGCTGCTATATGAAGTTTGGGGGTTAGGGCTTATGGAACTTAAATTAAGTTGCTGTATCATTGAATCATCATATTTAGGGTCTAGGGTTTAAAGAGCTCAAATTAAGTTAGTACATCATGTTTAGGACTTAGGGTTAGGGTCTGAGGAACTTAAATTAAGTCAGTATATCATGTTGAGGGTTTAGGGGTTTAAGGTTTAAGGAGCTTCAATTAGGATGCTATAACGGGGAAGCCCTATCATTCACTACTCATCTGTACTAGGGTAACTTAAAACCCGAGGCTGCTCTTGCGTGATCTGTCTGCGCGAGTCGACAAGCCGCTGAAGAGTGGCGCCACCCCGTTCTACATCGCTGCCCTGAAAGGCCAGAATGCTGGTGAAGCAGTGTGCTGACGTGGTGAATATAGTTGGCTGCCCCACAAGAACCCTAAACCCGACACCCTACCCACTCATGGTCCTTGTGCCTTGCGCTGTCTGCCTGTGATGTTGGAACATCCTAAGGCCCTTTTCATCCCAATCCTTTGTGGACACGCATCCCCATCTCCCTTATGCCTGTTGCGTCTGGTGCAGGATAATTGAGATTACACAGGGGTATATAAAGATTATTTAGGGGTATATAGGCCTTATATAGGGAATGCCCAGGCAAGGTATTCCAGCCATGCGCACTACTCACTACTGCTGGTTGAGATTCTTCAACTACCAGCTGACCCTTTCTGCAAGGACAAAGGACCCCACCATACTAGCTGACCTGGTCTCGCAGAGGTCACTGAGACATACTCCGATATCCCCTAAGTTTCCACTTCATTTTCGATGTTAATCAACCCTATGTATCCCAAGCGGTTATCTGTGACACAGCTTCTTGTTGACTCAAACCGTTACAAACATCAGCCTCAAGTTTCCTGTCCTGCCAGGTCATGCTGGTGTTATCAGACGCCTGCGCGAAAGCGGGGCTACACTCGATTCCACCACCAAGCATGGGGCCACACCAGCGTCAGCTGCCGTGCAGAATGATCACCTGGAGGCAAGCGCGAAACCAGGTTTCTGAGGCTTCCACTGGAAGATTTATAAGCACTGAAAAATTCACTTTTCCAAACTTATTGCATTTCCCGATCTTCCACTCTCACCTGGAAAGCCAGTGAACGCGACTAACATCGTTTCTGGGTGAGGGACGATCAACCAATCTCTTAGCCTTGCCATGCTCTGCCGTGCTCCGCTGAGCTTTGCTGAGTTGCCGTAAGCCTTACTGGTGCTCAAGGGGGAGTGGGGAAGTGAATATAGGGACAGCGCACGGGGGGCGCGGATTGAATGGGGCGCGCGCCCAGACCCCCCTCCCCTCTGCACGGCAGCCTAGCACAACTGGGATCCCATCGTGGCTTATTTTCAATGAAAATAAAGAGAACAAGACTTTCCAAACCTAAAAACCATCCCAGCTAGCAAAAGGACATCAATTTTGGGCACGTTCGGAGCACCAGCAGGGCTGTGGCCAGGCCGGCGCTTGTCGCTAGGCCGCTAGGCCCAAATATTTAAACGTAACATTTGCTTAAAAACCTGCAGAAAACAATCAAAAACCACAAAAACAACAAGCAAGCTTTGAGGCAAAATCCATGGCAACATGGCACAAGCCATCATAAGACACAAAAAACAAAATGGCCGCTGTGAAGCCGGCATCCAGACTGCCCCAGCTCCATACTGCAGCCTGATACCTCCAAATTGGAGAAACAAGCCCTCAATGATGCTTATGATGCAGGCCAAGCGGGCCAGCATCATCAGCATCATTGGGAGCCCGTTTCT